>JAKGSA010000460.1:138974-149976 GCA_033558755.1 Philaethria dido
ATTCAAATGTCCCCTGCACTTCTAGGGCTACCAGATCTTGTCTCAGAATATTCTAATAATTAAAAATATATATTTCTCGTGTTCGAAAATTAAAATTGTCTAGAATGTTTAATTACCAGAGAAATATTCAGATCTGACAACCCTAGGCTGCTTTCTGAGTGACATTTATCAACTTTGACAGCTGTCAGTGCGACAATACTTAGGCTTAGGCGCGCTTTTGTGTCATTTTTTTTATTTATTAACTTTGCTTTTTTCTTATTTTTTTATACGTATATTTATATAAGCTGTGCGGTGACGCGGGCGGGCGACTAGATGTTACTAAATGTAAAGTAATTGCCAGCTGCTTTTATATGTAACGTCATATCGAGTGTTCGCTACGACACACTGCCAAGTGCAATTTTTTTTAAAATTTCTTACACAAACTTACTAATATTTATGTCCCGAACGACAATTTAAGTTAATTTTGTTTATTTTTTAGGCTTGTCAAAATTAAATATTAGTCGGAATTAATCTTATGTATGTTTAACTAATGTTAAGGTATTTCGACATTCCACTCTTGGGACCAAAAATGAGTCGCTATATTAATCTAAATTAATTGCACTGAAAAGACATGCGGAGAAACGACATTCCTGTAACTATTCCGATGAAAGTGAATATTTACTGTTAATGTACCGGGATGTGCACTGTTTGCGATTTATTGTGAACTTATATTTACTTAATAATAGGAATGAGATTAGTTTCATATTTTTATTTAATGATGATGATGATGGTAACACGTAGAGTTATGATATTTATGAGAACATGCTTGATATAAATTTGATATATTCTATGTTTTGTGTCCTGTGTCATAATTTCAGTCGATTATTCTTTAAAAACATTTATGAATGATGACAATAACGTTTTATATAAAGCTGGCAATTAAATCCCCGATACGTATAAGGGGATGTTCGCGTAAATGTAATAATGAAAATTTGTAATTTAAAATCGATCGAGGGTAATGCGTCTTTTTTTTTAAATGTTATCGATTGCTGAATTGATAGATAAGTACGTGAGAAATAAATTAATAATTTTTAAGAATATTCTAACACAAGTGTTTATAAATATATTATATTATTATTTTTAACCCGTTGTGTTTTTACTAATTTGTCTTGCACCCATCACTTCCTTTTAAAATATGATTCCACCAGCTATACTTAAAAGCATCCACATTATACATTTTATGTGTAACTTTATTCAAATAAGTAAAAAAATAATCTAAAATAAAATAGATTCTAATAAGTCGAACAGCTCATAAAACTAAAACCAGATGTTTACCATTGTAAAATCACCATTTATCGAAGCAAGGACATTAAATCCCTTGTATTATAATAACGAAGTCCGTCTGTAAGTGTTAACAACGCATGCGATTTAAGAGAAGTAGAACGAGTTAGAGGGCCCAAGAACTTTTCCCAAAAAGAATTGTTTAAGAATAAGAAGAAAGATTCATTCTTATACAATGACGAAGCATGGAAGTGCTAACATTTGACATACTATATGAAAAGTTATTAGACATAAGTAGCGAAAACTAAACGCATGATAACTTGCAAACGTGGCCCGTTGTAGAAGAGATCATTCCAAAAACCGGTGTTCCGATCTGCAAGAATAACGTGACGGTATAAAATGTTTGTAACATGTGTTAAAGCATGAACCTGCACCTAGATCCGCAAGATGATTTTGACCCACTAGAAAATAGAAAAGCATGGGGAAATCCAGAAGATAATTTACTGGTGTTGCCAGAAACAATGGAGCAAAAGTCCCAGAAGAGACAGCAGGAATATTGCAGATCAGATGATAATATTGGGTTTGTACGTGTTCGTAAATAAATAAAAAATCGCGATAGTCAATTCTTAAAAAGTTGTCAAAATTTTATTTTAATATCGAATGAAAAGAAACTGGCAACACTATTCCTGACCCTATAGTCAAATTAATAACGAGGCATGAATACGGCCGTGTTAACGCATGACCACACACGTATACGTACCAGTGAATCCGATTCAAAAGGTCACTAACATATGACAAATTCAAGACCCCTGACCGCCATACCTGATGCAGATGACCTGATCAACGCAAAGGAGCAGTTCAATGACATCGGAGACGACATCGACGACACAGTCGTGGAGTTGATCCCGGGCGTGGAGATGACGGAGAAACAAGTTGAAAATGCGAAGAAAGCTCTCGAGAAAAAAATGAACGCTCCACCTCCACCACCCCCTAAAGAGCCTTCCCCACCCCCACCACCACCACCAAAAGCGCCCACCCCACCACCGAAAGAGCCCACTCCCCCTCCCAAGGCGCCGACCCCTCCTCCGCAGGGTGACTCAGCCCCCGCTGCCGAACCCGCTCCTGAAGCTGCTGAATAGTTATTAGCTATACAATTAGTCTAACTTAAAGCGTGCACCAAATAAAGTCCCCTTTCCTTTAGTACAATTTTCCCTTCAGAAAATATGTTTACAACAAAATTAAAGTAAATAAACAGCGAGTATGTTAGCTGGTGGAATAGAGTTTCAATGTCCCTCAGTCGTGTGTATTTAACGAGCATGCGAGTGTGATAACGAACTAACAAATGAAAGTGTGACGCGACTGACCGTCGGTCTTCGCAGACGATCTGATCGCCGGCAAGGAGCTATTAGATGAAATTGGAACGGAGTTGGACGTGACGTTCATGGAGTTTGGAATACCACGCGACCTGGGGCGAGTCTGCGAACGCTGCACTTGCTGCCACTGATCATCTAATCACTTCTAACGTTTGTCTTACGCTTTTCATGTGCATTTATCAGTAAAAAATATGCCACAACATTTCTCTTTCGATTTCCCATCGACCGAGTCCTGAAATATGCCAACGCTTCTCAAACTGCATGTATTCAAAGTGTCAAAAACTATTTGACGTCAGTCTTAAGGCTACTTAGCGAAAACGACGCATGGCTTCGGAATAACCAGGATCGCAACATGTAAGCAATTTTGATACTTTTGACACGGCAATGCTGCTTAAACTTGACTTAAAGGGAGTTCTTATTAAAAGCTAATACCATTTGTATAAAATATATTAAGTAATAATAAGTCTTTGATTCATATAATAAAATTTTATTTATATAATTAATATCTGAAAAAAGCTGGCACAATTTAAATTCCCCTTAGATATCATCCTGGTCGATTGTTATAATTTAATTTGTAAAACAAATATAAACATATTTGCATATGATTAAGTATATGTTGGAAATGCACAGACGAACTTGTCGCTGAAAAGGAGAAGTACAAGGACATCGGAGACGATTTGGACACCGCCTTCGTGGAACTCATTCTCAAGGAATAAGCTGGACTTTCCCACTACCTTGTTCCTTTCCGGTGCGACCACCAGCCCACACGCTAATATGTATAGATTTATTTTATTTTATAATTTATACTTAAAAATCACATCTAATTTAGGGCGGTATTTATTTTCAATTATTTTAAATAAATAATTTATTACTATAAGTTTGTTTTATTTTTATCCTGTGCTTGTTTTAATCAATTTAAAAATGTAGAAGCTTAATTTTTTTTGTTCTATGCTACTTTTTACATTATTAGCGCTATTATATTATTTTGCTCTTTCATATATTGGAAAAATTAAACTAAATATAGATTCGTCTGTTACAATATGCATGTAGCTTATTGTTATTAGGTTTTGGGCAAGTAGATAGTTTTATATATAAGTAGTAACGAGATAGCAAAGTACACTTATAAATTATTTTTTTTTTTAACGAATTTGTAAATTATTTGTAGTATTTTTAATAATTTAAAAAATGGTTGATGCAAAACTGTATAAAAAAGAACACGCTTAGATCTTGTTGCCCCTTAAGTATGATTATCATGATAAAATTAATTGTATGTATTTTAGCTATTGTTGTAGTTACTAGCTTTACTTGTAACTTTATTATGCTTAAGCGTATATATAGAAAATATTAAATACAAAGATACGTTGCGCAAATCAAATTTAATTGGATATTACATGACTTAATCTGAAATTGAAAAGAGTCGTTAAAACAATAATTAAATTTGAGTGAATATTTGGCAAGTAATTTTCAACAACGCAAAAAAATTGACTTACTGAAAACAAATCGTAATGAATCGGAATCGAAATTACTTTATGTTATTAATACTAAATAAATATCATTTTAATAAAAACTTTGTTCGTATAAATGCTAAGTTGGTAGGTACCTATTTTCTTTTCTCTTCAAATCATTAAATAATACAAGAGTTAATAATGACAAAATGAAGTTCTTGAATTTATTATTATTGCATTAAAAAACTAATTTTATACTTATTTTTGCGTACCTTAATATATAATAAAGTTTAACTGTATAATTTCTCATTTACTAACTTCAATACTAACAACTAACATTTCCGACAGATGAAGTTGTCGAAGAAAGAAGTAAGTACAAAGCTATCGCGGAAGAAGTGGATCAGACATTCGCAGACCTATCCGGTTATTAGTTTTAAACGACGTGAGTGCCGCCATCTTGGAAGAAAATTAAAATTGGCGGGAAAGCTGCTTTTGTATCATTTGCGTATAGCACACGAAGATGAACGTTTTCGATGACTTTGTACTTCGGATAAGTTTATTTAATTGTATTTTATTTAACTCTAGTTTTTGTGGTACTAGTTACAAACTGTACAAAGACGATGTTTAAGATGTCTTGTTACACTTTCGTGCCTTTAAAGTATATGTCATGAAAGTTAAACTATTTGATATTATTTATGAAACATTAGGGCTAGTTATAACGTAAATATCATTTGTCATTTTCAACCTATTATAAATTCAATCTTTGTAAGCATTTCATTGTACGTTGAAAACTTACTTGACATTATTGGCGGAAATTTTATTAGTTATTCTGTGTGACTAGCTAAGGTAAGGCTTCCGAGAGAATCTCGCACCTTTAGCTCAACGCGATAGATGCTATTTAGTACAGCTGCAAATACGATGTGATCAGAGTGAATATCGAAGTTGTAAAAGAATAAAGTATATACCTGAAGTAAATTTTATAACAGTTTTTATAATTAGAACACTGCCGTTGCTCTTTTGTATGGAATGAATATCTAATAAATTGCTTTTACTGTTATACTACATACTTCGTTTACATTCCAATATATTCTTATGATATATATCGAAGTCTTAGGTTAATTACTTATAATAATTTGATCTGTACTAAACTGTATGTTAAACTTCTGAAATTTTGTACCGAATAATATTGTAATAATACAATGAGTAGATTTTCTATATAATTATCTTACACGTATATTTTTTAGATAACTGTATACAATAAACTGGTTATATTTCTTAAAGGTCTTTCTCGAATAATTTCTTAGTAACGAAAAAAAGACGGAATAAGCCGAATCACGAAGTGAAAACAATATTTAAAGAAATTATAATTAAATTTTATATAGTTATCTATTCTGTGTACGCGTTTATTTCTAAGCATTGCAGATATGTATAGCTTCCACCACTCATACTTTTGTACTGGCCACCAGGCGCCTACGACTGCTTAGTTCCATTATATTAGCTTTTCTTATCTACGAGTGTCAAAAACTTCGATTACCTGTTTCATTCAGATAAATATACGTTTATATATAAATATATATTTTTTATTTTACAAATATCCTTAAATTATATTATCTATATCAAAAATACAGATATGATCTTGATACGGTTTTTTTTTTATAATATTTTTTTTTCTATTATTTTAGTGTTGAAATAAAGTAATGGCTGAGTCTCATTAACAATTATGGCAAATTAAAAATAAAAATAGGTGTATATTATAATTCTATTGTAAATTTTCTTCGATTGTACCGTTGATTGTGGGTTTATGTCTCATGTTAAAATGTATGAGGACATAATAACAGCCTAACACATCTTTATATCGACTCTACGCAACAGATATTAAAACCAAAATGGACTCAGTAAATTCTCTCTTGTATGAAAGTTTTATATTATTAAAAAAACATTCTTTATTTTTCTTCCAAAATCCGCTAAAAAAACGTACTATACGTTTAGCTTCATTGTAGTCCTTTAAAAAGTAATATTATAATTTATAAAAAAACAAGCTCAGCAATAATTTTCAGCAGATCGCGCTATCCTGCCTAAACTGGTTAAAATAGTATCTATTCTCGACTGGGATTTAATTCCACTGTCACTGCTCGTTTCAACTTCAATGCTATGAAGTACAGAAATATTCCTTTTTTTTACATTTATTTAATCCTTAATTTTTGTATATGTGCTTACATTTATTTAATTATGAAGAAAAGAACACGAATTTACACATTTTTTTCTTCATGGTCTCAAGACCATGCCAGACAAGCCATTCAGCACATTCCTAAGTGATGGTGGTTACAAATAATTCATCTATTTCACTACAAATGAGATTGCGAGTAGACTTTAATTATATGTAGTGTCCTTATTTTTAGGTATCTTTTTTATTATAAAATTATTATTTTTTATACAAGTAAGAATTTATTTGAAAAATAATAAATTATTACTTTTGGCAAACAACTAGCTCAGCGAATAAGTATATAGTGAAATTGATTAAAAAAAAAGATATGCTCTCAAATATCTATTCGTATAATATTACTAACGTTGTTTATGTTAGTAAATATTTGGATGTAGAACCACTGTTAGTTTAGAAATTTAAAAATAGTTACGATCTAGTGATGGAAAAACGTTGATGTAATCAGCTTATTTTGTAACAGTATCTCGGGTTAGTTCTTAAAGAATTTATGTAGCGCCTATATTTCTTCAACATATAGAGATGTGACCTAAATTAATGAATAAAGATTGTTTGATGGTCCTGTTATTTTTTATTAGAGGATAACGTTATAAGATTAGAACCTGGAATAAGTTACTTGTATTTAATGATACAAAAATAAATTTAAGTAAAGATTTAAATGTCTTCTTAGTAAATATATTCAATTGAATATTGATCAACATTTCCTATAATAAGTAGGTAATTTTTGATAAATCATTCGCATCATAATGTTTGTTTTGTTAATAATTTCGGTTATAAATTCACTGTAATTTTAATATTTTATTATTTAATTTATTTCATATTGGCATTTGTCATTATTTGGAATAGAGACGCTTATATTTTGATAATCGATTAGTACTGCATTTGTATGAAATCCAAATGAAGGTGAAAAAAGTAATAAAAATGGCTGTTTTCTAGAGCATTGATATAGGATATTGGTATAAATTCACTACACCAGAGTACATACTAAAGTACATACTAAATATTGATTGGTATTTCTAGGCACCTACAACCTATATTTGTAAGTGTGTATTAAAACTTCGAGAAATATAAGTCATATTATATAGGAACGGTGCATTTTTGTAGCATATCATGGTCTAATAGAATCTGTAATTGTCGTTAATTATCTCTATTTGTCTGTAATTTCATGTATTGTTCAATTAATATTTTATTTTATTGTTTGTTAGATTTCACTCATTGAATATCGCAAAAGCAAAACGGATATGTGGGAGTGAGCAAGCACTATGGCGGATCGAAATTTTAGATTTTTGGCACCGAAAATAGTGCGGGCGGGCGGCGCGAGCGCAGGGCGGGCGCAGTGCGTGTCGCTCCGCCGTGTCAACCGCCCGCTAGGTGAGTTCCCACGAAAACTGAAAACTACCCCCCATTGGAGGGTGCTCCTTTTAAATATTCAAAAATCGTAAGGGTGAAAGTGCAGTGCAGTGGTGTAATCGTAGTGTTTCGTTTTAAGTTTTGTTCTTGTGTGGAGCTTAGATGCGCTCGCTCTGACTCGGGTTTCACCGCGTGCGCGTCCTCGCTGAAAATAGTGCCGTAGCACCTATTTGCGGACGAGGATTTATTTAGCGATATGAGGAAACTTGCCTTGATTTTTATTTAGACGTGGCCCGTTTATCATAGAATTGGGACGCCTTAAAAGTTAATCGGGTGTCTTATTTCTCAGCCACGTCCACGAGCCACATATAGACATGAACGCTACGCTACATTGTACGCACATAAAACACCCACACACATCATTATACCGTTACACTATTCTTTACATACATATAAAGTATTTTAATATATAACATAATTTTAAGCGCAGTGACATTTTTTACGAATGGTTTTTTTATCATATTCTAGATATTGCAAAAATTTTTCAATACACAGTGTACGACCATAGCAGAAAGGCACAATTTAAAAATTGATTATTAATGTATATATTGTATTGTTAGTATTGAAGATAAAATTTTCTTGTAATTTTTATTCTTCAAATCCCCAGACGTCATGGGTCACTAAATTCAAAAGATACACCACTTTGGCACATGATCAAATATTTTTAAATATATATTTTTTAACAAACATGTTTTATATTAAAATTAAAAATAATACGCAATCGAAATAATACGCAAGACACATGTATAAGAAACTTAATGCACTACTGTGCACTAGTTTACTAACTATATCTATAGATTTTCTTAGGTACTTTTAAAACAATTAAAATACTGTTAAAATTTGATATTTTCGTTGTTTTCACAAGCCTATTTCCTTTTTTAAATTCTTACTTATTAATTGAATGTTGCTCTACCAAATGGTTTCCATAAAAAATATTTAATGGCTTTTTTTTTTCTCAAGTTTATCTATGAAATCGGGTTTGTCCTTAGCATAGGGACATAGCACAGCAGGCACAAGCCTTGACCTTGAACGTCAATACTTATAAACATGGCCTTATTTGTAAATTCACTTTGAACACGCAAATACTTTACCTTCTGTTTTAGTTTATATTTAAATATTAAAAAAAATTAGGACAATCCCTAGTTATATGTAGTAAATGAGTTTTTAAAATTCATTAAAATCATAGTCTGATATCCACATTTATTTAGTTAAATTTTATGCTTAGATCGATTTTTCTTCTTCAATCTTTTTCGAGGAAAGTTAATAAATTCTTGTATATTCAGCGTGCCGTTGTGTTAAATATTATACCTATAAATTCTGAAGACGTGCACCAGCTGTTCACGGGAAAATATTTCGGCTAACAATATCGGTAACACTTGACAGCCAGCCAAAAATACACCGCCCGTTATTTTCGCAATCTCCAGACGCAAAATGCCCGGTTTTTATTAAGCTTCACGAATGAGTTTTACGCCCGGAACATATATTTAAAGATTTAAAGACATTATCTAGGTACATTTAGCTGATGACCTAATTACATAAATGCCTAATGTTTTAGTATTCATTGACGCCATCGTAGATGATTAAGGGTTGGAAATCCGTTGGGGGCAAGAAATATATTCATTATGTATTTTTTTAAAGTATCATTTTTAAAGTATTGTTCAAATAATAACGAAAGAAATTTTTTTCGACACTTATAAAAATTTAAGCAGGATTTGAATCCGCGTCTTTTGGAAACCGTCCAAACTGTTAAATAAGATATGTTCTTATCGAGGTACCTCGACATGCTTGTTACAATTTTTTTTTGTTGTTAGCATCTACAATGTAGGGAGATTTTTACAATTTTCCGCGACTTACTACTACGATTATTTGACAAGGGAGAATGCTATTTATTAAACAATTTAATAGTTTAAAAGTGTTATTAACTCATTAAGGAAGGAAAAATATTTAGAAATGTATGAATATTTGAACGTAACGGGTACCGAACCCGCGCCTCTATTTATTCTATTATCTATTCTCTTTTTTTATACGTTTCTAACATCAACATGTGTGGCGGTTTATAGTTTCAATTTCAGCGCTAAGTAATTGAAACATTTCTATTATTATTAAAAAACTTTTTTCCTATTGAACTTGGACATAAAAACATTGAGATTGAAGTTTCTAATTAAATAAAATAAATAATTTAATCTAATATAACACTCATTTTTGTTTTAAGCAAGCAACCATACTTTATTATGCAAAAAAATTGTCATACATCGAAATTAAATACATCGAAATAAAATGGATCTGTAGTTTCAATTATATAAAAAAATGTTGTATTTTTACTTTTTTACTGTAATATCTAAAAATACAAATAATATAGGTTACAGGTTATTATCATGAACATTAAATAGGCGGTTAAAGTTGAACGTGTACCCTGCATTCGACTGTTGGCACACTGCCAACGTGAGGCACGATGTAAAATTAAATTGCTCGAATCTTATGTTCTAATCGTCTAAAAGTTCTACCACTAATCGACTGCCAAGCATTTCGTAGATTTGAAGTATCATATAGTGTTTAATTTGTGAAATAGCAACAAAAATTATTATTAATAATTTTTGTTGTTATTAATTTAGTTAAATAAGGTTAATAAAGGTTTACTTTTCATAAATAAATTTTCGTAGTTTGCAAAAAAGCAATAGAAAAGTCGTAAAGAATCAACTTGTTTGAGATAGCCAAGTGAAATGATAAATAAACAATTAAATTTTAAGTATTCCTTACATATACTTGTCAGTTCTCATATATTACACACACAATACACTTCATAGTAGATTTTAAAGTTGATTTGTGATTTTATAAATTATTAATTCCAATAAAATTAAAAAAAAAACAGAAATGTACATAGTCTTCTTACACTACATAAATACAAATACAAATACAAATACAAATATTCTTTATTGCACACAAATAAACAAATAACATAGAAGTACTCGTAGTAATAGCGTACAATAAGGCGGCGTTATCGCTTAAAGCGATCTCTTCCAGGCAACCTTTGGATATTGGATTTGTATAAAGTAGTGGAAGGCGGTGCACTAATCATTTACATTAATAAATGTGGATTTCAACAAAAAATTATACAGATTTACATTGATATTAGATTTAAAAGAATAAATACTACAGTAACAAATATTTTCAAAAAAATATTTTAAATTTTAGGCCAGTAGCTGGCGTATTTTTTCAACCGGACCGTAAAAACACAAAGCCGCCAACATGGACGCGATTAAGAAGAAGATGCAGGCGATGAAGCTGGAGAAGGACAA
>JAKGSA010000461.1:0-87303 GCA_033558755.1 Philaethria dido
GCGCTTAAGAAAACATGAATAATCGGCATACGTGTACCTAATAAACTAACAAAATATCGATATTGATCATGCTTAAATAACATAAAATTTCGGTAATATTCTATTCGATTGATATATATTCAATATTTCCAAAAAAGTAGATATTCGAGTATATTAATTTCAATATTTTTAAATATGCTTGGTAACTATAAAAAAAAATTGACAAGAGAAGATACAGTCAACGTGGTTAAACACTGTCAAAACATCATTTTCGCATTAAAATTAATTAATACAAAGAACAATAAAATTATTACAACCGTATAATATACGTTTAAATGTGCAAATGCTTTACTTAAAATGCTTGAAGGACTTGGATGGTACGGAACAGTTGGCGCTTCGAATATTTCTATAGAATTTAAGTATCCTTTAGTATACAACAGCACCAAGTATCTAAAAACTGGTCGAAAACCAATTCCATTTACGTACGTCATTATACATATATTAGTTTAAATTCCAAATAATAATGGACTGTTTGCTTTCTTGTATAAGTACTCAGTGCCTGTCCAAATATTCATCGCCGCTTACAAAAATACGTGACTTAAAATCTTAAATATTTGGCCAATGTCGTCATAGTCCAGAAAACTCAATAAACAAATATTCTAATACCGAATATATTGACTGTAATATACCTACTGTAGTATTGTGATGCAGTTAGAAAATAGCTCAGCGATCACGTTTGGTCATGGTCTAATTAGGTGGAGTACGGAATTATTTTTCGCCATTCATACATACTAAAATTTACAATAGTCGGAAAGTGAAAAAAAGAGTTAAACTGATACTTCCTAGTGTGTTATGCTTTCCTATTTTTGTAAAACTTTTTTTTTAGGAAAAATATGATTACTTGTTGTTCATTCAAAAAATATACTTAAAATATTAACTAACACAACATGTCAAACGCACTCCAATATCCGAGGCGAAAAGTGGAACAGTTCTAAAATACATAATTCCATTTATTTAGTAAAAATGTGTGTATTTAGGGATAAACCATAGAGATTATATATTAGAACATTGGAGATAGCTCCAATATTACACGAGTAGCAGTCTCCAGGTGTCTACAACTACTTAATTGGGCACTAATTATGCCATACATCACGCACGTATAAATTAAATAATAATATAACACATGGTAATGGTATGTTTAACATTAATTATTTGTTTAGTATAGGTATGTGGCTAGTATAAATTATTTTAATATCTTCAAATACATATAATTTTCTAAAATAGGCAATATTTTAGTTGTAGAATTCGAGACATTCCGAGACATTCCCAACACAAGTATCTTTAACTACTAACTGGGAAGTCTCGGCTGCTCAATTTGTAAAATATTTTTTGAATAAATATCTTTTTATCTTTTTTTTTTTAGTGAAATATCCTGATGACTTCCGGTTCGTCTTTACCCCTATCCAAAAAACCATTTAATCATTTTTCCCTGCGTATTTGAATCTATATCAGCCAAACATATTATCTCTTAAACTCAAACTTATAGCATATATAAATCAATACATATGTAATCTCTACTAATATTATAAATGTGAATATAGGTTGTTTGTTAGGCTTTCACGCCTAAACTACTCAACCGATCATCATGGAACACATATTTTTAGAGGTATTAAAAAGACAGGATTTTTATTCAAAAAAATATATTTTGGCAGAAATTATTGCTTATTAAAACATTGAAAATCTAGCTACTTCAATGCCTTCAAAGTAACACATATACGCACTCTACACTTTGATATGTAATATGGACTGTTATAGACCACCCAAGCGAAGCCGCGGGTAAGAGCTAGTAATAATAGTAATATAACTCGCAATAAACGATTAAGGACATAGGTTTATTTTATATGATATGTGACCAGCATATGTAAATGCTCATTGAATAATTATTGCTTCTATATGGATGTGTGTAAATATTTCTAATGAGTACAGTACTAATTGTGTTATAGCTTCTATCAGTTGAAGTTTCTTTATTAGAGACACTCACTTGTTTGTCGTGGGCAAAACTAATGATGGTAAATGAGTTCCTCTTAGCAGTTATCATTAAGAAATCATTTTTCTTTACTATGAGCTATAATGACTTATAAGTTAATGACCTTAATTGCATTTTATCATATATTAAATGTTTCTTTATTTTGTTATTGGACATATAGACGTACACTATATATATATATATTGGCAATTTGTATTACTACATAATTGTAGAAGTTGTAACCTACCTATTCTTTAATGAGTCTAATCTAGATAGTCTTGATAAAGCAAAGACCGGGGTTCGATTTTCATTCAAGGCAATTTTTCTTGTAATTTTTGTAACTTGATCTGGGTTTAGTTGTTTATTTCATTATTAAAAAGTAGATGGCTCGATACTAGGATCCGGCTAATTCGGGATTTATTTGGACTATTTAAGAATATTTATTAGAATTTAAACTTATAATTATTGCTTATTATTTGAAATTAAAAGAAATATGCGAAGCTAACATTGTTCTTTTCTTAGTTTTTATAAATTATTACAAACATAAAAACGAGAAGATGCCAGTGTAAATATTATAAAATTGTATTTGACTTTGCGAGTGTAAAGGTCAACATTCAAATAACAATTTAACACGTGACGTCAATTAGAAAACCATTACTGTATGCAAGTGCTATTTTTATGCTAGCCAATATTTTATATGGCAAAGTTATAGGTACATAAAGTGTCAATGTTAATACAACCTTATATCTTTATCTAAGGGGATTTAATATTTAAGCATCATTAAAACAAAATTTTAACATATGAAAAACCGACTTAAATAATGTACAAGTAAAATTATTACGTATAGCTCAAAAACTACATGTCAGATCTTAACGAAGTTTACATGGGACCACATTAGAAGCTTTTATATTAACCTATTATTTAAAAAAGAATCTTTAAAGTTAGTGAATTGAGAATTTTCTCCTTTTTTCAAAGTCAATTAAACACTACTAAATATAATATAGTGTATAACCATAAGTAAATATGTTTTGTAACGACTAAAGTTTATTAAGTTGACTATTTTTTATTGTGTCAAAATAATTATAAATAGGCTCTTTCTATAGCAAATTTTTACATTTTTGAGTTAGCGCTAGAGCAAGCTGTGGAACCTTACGATTGGTCTACTCGCCTTGTATTATAAAGTTTGGTTTTAATTTTTATACTATAAAAATCATTTATAAGTAAGAACCCTTCAGACAGAGATATCCTATCTGCGACTAAATATTTTGACTGAACGATACGGTAATGAATTCGAAATCCACTCAGGAAAATATTTATATATATTTTGATGTTTATATTTTATTTAGACCACTTATTTATATTTACATTTAACACGTCAAAATAAATGCACTCTCTCGAATTAGAGTGACCAACGACGAACGGAGTGCTTTGTCACTAGGTTATTCGCCTGTCGTGGCGCAGAAGCGTGCGACTGTAAACGCGACAAGTTGTGGGTTCGATCATTTCTTGGGTTTTGTAGCAAGTCAAAACGCGGCGTTAAGTTCCGCTACTCAATTCCTCAATTCGGCGGAAAGTGGGGAACGGACTGTCGGATAAAGCGTAAAGATCATTTATCTAGCACGCAATATCTAAAAATAGGACGAAAATGAAATACAGAGTGGCTTGTGGTTTATACGACATGTTGTCAATATGTGAATATAAAAAAGACAATCAAAATATACAACACAATATTTCATTTTATATCCGAGGCTCTTAATAAATATAGCATATAAACGTAGCATAATCAAACTCGTTATACCAGGGCTGAGTGGTAAATTTTATTATTATTTCGTGCCTACACTTATTGCTTAATATCATTTTAATATAAAATTAACTTGAATATTTTGTTTCCGATGAATGTGAATCATGTACTAATTACAATATTATTATACCAGGAATTTCTCATTAATTAGCAGCCGGAAATTGTTTCTCAGAATCATAGAAAACGGGATTAATATAATATTTAAAGTCATATTAATTTGGATTAACGACTGGTACAATAAACATCAAATGTGCAAAAATGTACAAATATTTTTAATTTTTTTTATCTTTAGTCATGTTTTAGTATATCCTCAACCAACAGCATAATATAGATGACTTATTTAAAGCCAGCTTTAATCCAGACAGGCAAAAAAAATACCTATTATAAATCTAAACATCACTTTCATTGAAATTTGAACTCACAACCATCGTTAAATATTTCTGCTCTGTACCATAACAGTGTTAAAAAATAATAAAAGAAAAAGTGACTTACTGAGTAAGCGTATGAAATAAATACCGCCAGAAGCAGCAACGGAGTTGATTGTCTCATCTCGACTGAAAAGATAAAATTAAATTACATTTAATATGAATACCAATTGGTATATAATATTAATAATATATTTTATATTATATTAATATTGTTTTTGACATCAGTGTATTATTTCATTTATACGGAAAACCATTTATAAATATCGTTGGTTTTGTCAATTTCCATGTTTTCTACGTAATTAAAATCATGTATGAACAAAGTAATATTAAATTTAATATTTTTATACATATAGAGAATAAAAATGGTTTATATAAGAAATATTTACAATTCATTCAATTAACTAAAATACATTTATTATATCATAGTTAAGATTTTAGAACTCGTGACTTATTTTTGAAAGTGGAAAACCCAAATACGTCAAATGATAGGTAAACCGCGATCACGTTAAATATTTCTCCCAAAGTACCTATAAAGCTGTTTAAGAATGCTTTATAGCTCACAGACATGTATCGCAAGCCAACGTGGCTACACTTGCACGAACCTCGTACCCGAGGGACAATAATTAAATTGCGTTAGGTAAATTTGTGGTCCACAATTTGTATTCTATTAAATATGTTACGATAATCTATTCATATACACACAATGCTTTTGTTACCAAATGACTGACAGACAAAGTACAAACTAAATTGCTAGCCATTGAAGGCTGAAATTTGGTATTTTGGGACCTACTAGAGTATGGATCAGGTAGAGCACTATGAGAGGATTCCTCGAAATTCTTATCTAGTACACACAAAGGAAGTCAGGGTAGACAGCTAGCTGTATTTAAAAAAACGACTATTGGTAAAAATTAGGTGGTCAATATAGATTTTAATAGTTAGATACTAGCTAATATTAAATAGGCCTGATTTCCCAAAAGACAGCTTAGAACTCGTTTCCCAAAAGGGGGACAATTAAGAGATTCCACAATTTTTTCATTTTTCCACTTTGTTTCGACGTTTAACAATTAATATATTATTTATATAGTAACATAATGTGAAATAGAAAAAGAAAAACCTCCCTTACTATATGAAGAATGTATGAAGATGAGTCAAGCTAATAAAACGTATTTATATATTTGATATTTAGATGCGTGTAGATTAAACATGTTTTATTTAAACTAGCATATACCTGCAGAGGCACAAGCGTGCGACTGTAAACGCGACAGGTTGTGGGTTCGATTCCCACTCCAGGAAATGTAAAATTTAGTATTTTCATTTCTTGGGTTTGGTAACAAAGCAAAGCACGGCTTTGAGTTCCGCCACTCATCACGCAATGCCTCAATTCAGCGGAAAGTGGCGAACGGAATTGTTGAAAGAGAATGGAGTGTCTTAACACTAGGTTCTATGGTTCCCTCTGCCTACCCTGCTATATGCGGGTTACAGCGTGAAGTTAAAAAAAAAATGTACCTAATTAATTTAAACAGTGTTATATGTAGTTAAATTGGACTCTCATAATCCTTTTTTATTCATATCTCTATTCTATTAAGTACAAGTAAGCAATTTAATTTAAGATACTTATTGTATTCAGTGATATTTAAATGCACTGTCGTTTCATTTTATTTTTTAAAACATGTATATTTATTAATTTTAGTAAATTACAATTTTTTAAAGTTTCTGCACTCAAGTAGATATTAACATAATATCTTGGTATTTTTTTTTCTTACTATAAAAAATATTGTTTAAATGTTTATGAATTTAAATTCTTAATACAATTATTATAATTGTAACCTTGACTTTTAATTTGCTAATATTTAGCAAATTTAACTCTAACATATACTTGTGTAAATTATTTCCTCATGTTTTTTACACTAGCTATAGATTTTTTGAATATTATGATTTCTAATATTATTTTAACATTGAGGTACAAAATTGATATTTTTGACATTATCGAGACGATATTGATTCGATATTAGGTATAGTTTGTTCTAATCTCACTAAAAAAATATTTGTATATAAATTTATATGTGTGTGTGTGTGTGTGTTAGAATTCCCCAATTATGTCTAACAAAATGTTTTCTTCAGGACATAGAAAATTATTTAAAAAGTTTTTTTTTCTTTTTTTTCTACCTACCTAACTTCATGCTTTATCCCTAGTGGGGTAGTCAGAGAGAGCGGAGCGCCAAACGCTACGGTCCCTGCATACCTCTTTCACCTCGTACACAGTCATTAACCTCTTCATACATGCTTTTTTTTCTTAATATCGCAATTCTCTGTGCATTCAATCTTTTACTCATTCATACCGTATCTTATGCGATGGTTATATCAATGATGTTGAAACTGTTACTTTCACTTCATCTTGCATCATGTTTTGGTCAATCCATTACAAGTTACAATATTATATTCCGCTAATATATCCTTGTATTCTATTTATTATTATTATTTTTTTTAACATCACGCTATATATCCCGCATATAGCAGGGTAGGCAGAGAGAACCTGAGAACCTAGTGTTATGACACTCCATTCTCTTTCAACTCTCTATTATATATAAGCGTTAATAAAGACTAAGACTTGTATATCCTGCTAAGAATAAATCGTAAAGTTACATAAAGTAATATTAACGGCGAGGTTACTAGAAAATCGGAACAGAACTTTTTGTAGCCAAAAAAAGAAGTGACCTGATGTTGGCTGTTTGCTTATTGGTATATTTTATGCTATTTATAATTTAGCACTACATAACACAACTTAAATACAAATAACATAAGATGACAATTGGTTATCCTAAACATAAATGAAATCGCTACTTGTATCATTAATTTGAATGTAAGTTTGCTTGTTACGCTTTTACGCCAAAACTACTAAACAGATTACCTTGAAACATTGGACACATATATTTAGATGTATTAAAAAGCACACGGAATACTTCTTATTCAACAAAATATATTTCATCAGACATGACTATTTGTCAAAACTTTTGAAGATCTAGCGTCTTCAAGGCCTTTAAATTAACGTATATGTGAAATATACACTATTGTATGTAGTATAAACTGCCATTATTTGCGAGCAAAGTCACGGGGAACAGCTAGTAATTTATATAATGATAGATAGAGCAACGACCCAAATTCCTTTTAAATACAATAAGATTAAAGGAGGAACTTAATGATATTATATACGACTAGCTTTCCGCCCGCTTCTTCGCCCGCGTGCAATTCGACATGGTAAGTAGTCTATCGTCTCCCAAGGTCTAGACTATTTGTCAAAATTGGTTAAGTTGTTTAGGTGTGAAAGTTGTAAACAGTTGAACAATCTTACATGATTTTATGTTTGACAATAAGGAACTTCCATACAAACTTGCTTCCCCTATTTCAACCCCTTCTACCATTTTATTCGCAATAAAAAGTATCCTATGTCCTTTCCCAAGTTCAGTTATATCTTCATACCGAATTTCATCAAAATCGGTTCAGTGGCTTAGGCGTGAAAGCGTAACAGACAGACAGACAGAGTTACTTTCGCATTTATAATATTAGTAAGGATTGCGCAATGCCTAAAGATTTTCTAAATAGTACCGATTAACATGCTGCAATTATTTTTTAATAAAATCCTAGATAGCAATTTTGTATTCAAAATATATATTTTTTTAATTTTCTCTCAATACTAATGAAAATGAGTTAAATTTTTAAGCGTAGCTATATTATTATCTTTGTAAAATCTCTTAGCTTTGTGTCAAAATGCATTTATAATTATATTCTCATATGAACCGAATACGTAGCTACGGGCCACGTATAATTCATATGTAATTGCGCTCGTTTCGCTAGTATCCGCTATTGCGAACGCTTCTTCTTTCTCATTTGCGTAAGCATTAATTGTTTAACCATTATAATAACGTTTTGGTTAAATGGTTTCTGTGTATTTAAAAATATTACTTAACTCTTTAGAATCTTTAACGATCGAAACAAACGATGCTAACGTGATAAATATAATATTATTTTTACGTATTTGCCTTATGTACGTAATAAGCTCTTAGCCAGATATCTGATAATATAGGTATATCTTTGTTCTCCATTTTCTGACTATTAAGAATTATTTAGAAATATTTAATAATGCTGGCCTAGAGAAATTGACACTTTAATGAATCATATCATACAGGAAATCGAACCCACGACTATAGTGTACAGTGAAATGCTTTCAAAATGCGATGGTATCAGATTATACTTTGACCTACAGTCATATGTACGTAATTTTAATTTCACATTTTTTCACTTTTCCCACATAGCCCTCCAATCATGATACCCTGTTTACCAGCATACCAGTTCTCTACCTACCGGCAGTTAGAGCTTAGTGTTAAGATACTTTTCTACTTATAAATAGTTAAATAAATAACGCCTGTCGTGGCGCAGAGGCACAAGCATGCGACTGTAAACGCGACAGGTTGTGGGTTCGATTCCCACTTCAGAAAATGGAATTTTTAATTTCCTGGGTTTGGTAAAAAGGCAAAGCACGAAATTGAGTTCCACCACTCAGCACGCAATGCCTTAATTCGGCGGAAAATGGGAAACGTTATGCCTTAATACTAGGTTCATAAGATGTAAATAAATAAACTTGATTGATCTATCAAACTGCTATCTTATTCTAATAAGTTTATATAAGTTATATAAATATAAAAGTTGTTTCAATTATTAAATGGTTGATTAATGTCTATATAAAGTAAGAAAATGCTAGCAAAGTTTAAGTGACGTTGTTCAAAGGCGATGATTACGAAGTTATTATTCTTGGAGAACTCAAAGTCGATCTTAACCTTAATCATTTTGCACTTAGCAATAGTTTTGATTAGAATTGACTTTGACAGTGCAATCAAAATGTTTGTTGAAAAGAAAATTATGAAATCATTATATTTCCATGAAAACCAGTAAACATAATTGTACATCTATGTTTATATGAATATATTTAGATTTATTTCTAAATTCTTATAGTTAGTCTAAAATTTATTTTTATAAATAATTATATTAAAGTTACTCGTATGATTTTTAATTTCAATATTTTTTTCATTCACATATTAAGCAACTCGTCTCTGAACCGTAAAAAAACAACACGTTTAAATAAAATTTAATATTTCAAAAGGTTTAATTATTCAGTATTTTAACATTCTAAAAACGTATATCCATTAAAATTTTAAAAACAAAAGAATTCATTAACATATATGAATCATATTTTTATGATCCTTTACAGTATTTTTATTCTAAGAGCATAATATATAATTGATTGAAGAAAAAACAATCGAGAACATCTCTAAGCTTCAATAGAAATAGATATTTTCAATTAAAACCTTTTGCATGATTAAAAAAAAACAGTAGAGTTCTCATTGTTTTGCCATTTATCAGTTACTATTGTAAGGTTGCAGCAATGGCTCCTGAGTAGAATTTGAAATTAATCAATTGTTTTGTTTGATAGCCTTACAATGGATAAACACAATAGCTTTGGTAGTAATAATTGCGCAAATTAGATGATATTTTGATGTTTCAATGACGCTTTGAGTTAGATAAAGAATTATTTTTTGAAGAATATAAATGTATTTAAATAATCATTTGCAAAGAGAAAATCAAATATTGCATTAAATATAAATTATATAATTCTATATAATAAAAATAAAAACAACAAACCTGTATAAAAATCGGCACTATCAATATTTCAACACATTTATCGTCTCAATTAAATTTATCGAAAGAACCGCTAAAAAATAAGCAAGCAACGCTACTTCGCACGACCGCGTGCGCAAACGGAGGCTTTGGGCTACTAACTACAGTCATAGACCATGCCATTCTCTTGGTAATATTACCAGTCATAGCGGTAACCGGTTAAACACGATGTAATTATAATGAAATATCTCTTAAATAACTAACATCAAAGTTCAGCGTATGTAGAGAATTAACTTTTTTTTTGATAATATAGATAATGTAGTTTTTATGAATTCTGAAAATATTTCACAACAATTTTTTTTATAAGTAATCAAATTTTCTTGGAAATGATACCTTTTAATACTGAAAATATTGTATACTTTTATTCAGTGTTATTTTATGTATAAAAAATAATGGACAATGTCGAAGCTTTTTTAATTTAAAATTTTTCGTATTTCGTTTCCATTTTCCGCCTGAAACCTTAAAACCTTGCATTAGTAGAAATTAGGTTTAATTTTAATATAATAATTAGTGTTAAAGGTTTTTTTGGTTTGGACTACTAAATACATTTTCTGGATGAATGACTATAACACAGTTTTAGACTAGAGAACTTTATATATAACTTTATTTCATGTGTAATTTTCTTTAATATCAATAAAGATTTTTTATTTTTTACTTATACTATCAGACCGAAGGAATTAAAAAATATTTTAAATATAGTCGTTCCCCGAACGGGAATCTAATCCATAACCATTTCATATCAGAATTTATTAGAAGCTATAACACTGCTTCTCGATGATTTTAATCAATGACGGCTTCATGCTTTTCCCGAAGAGATGGGCAATCAGAGAAAACCTGGGGTCAGACACTCTGTTCTTTACTTTATAAAAAAAAAGTTAAATATATTGCCACATTGCCATGTAAATAATTTAATATTATAATAATTGTTTCTTTACAGTAACTACAACGATTATAAATAAAAACACTGACCCGGGTAAACGCCCGAGTGTTGATGACGCCTCGAAAACCATGAGTTTTAACTCTTAAATCTAAATATAACATTTTACCAATGTGTCTTATAAATAATTTAAAAGATGAAGCTACTTTTACTTACACTTTATATCAGCTATTGTATGGTTTCCATAACTTATGATATTCTATACTTTGTTAAGAGTGCGTTCATCGAACCTTTAAGGTCAATGATCTATGTATGTACATATTTTTATGTTTTTACCATAGGCAAAAATAATTTTGTAATAATATATATTGTTTCTATTTACATAAGCCTAGGCAAAAATATAACTAACAGCCCATCCAATTACTGATGGGCATGAAATATAAATAATTATCTCTATTTCAATGCTTTTGAAAGAGTATTTCAAATATTTATATACTTTTTAAAAAACGTTTAAAAAATTTAAATGAAGCGGGATTAGAGCCCGCGCCTCTTGCAAACCGTCCAAGCGCTCTGATCGCTAAGCCATTCGTTCTTATCCATCTGCGTCAATATTCTTATTACAACTTATTTACCTATCAAACCTCCTTCGTGTGTTCTCCATAGAACGTGACATTGGCGAAGTGATTTGTACTCAACTGGCACGTTCGAAGCGCCATAATAAAAGAACTGAATTGAACCTTTTTTGTGGGAAAATTTTAGTTCCTCTTACGCACGGTAGGGGCGCTTTTCAATTCTCATACAAATTATTTCGACAAAGATACGAATACATTGTCGCAAGTTTTCGTGCTTGCCCTACTGACGAGTACATTTTAAATTATTCGTAATAATCTTTTTAGTGCATTATTTATGAAGTCGTTTTCTTTTCTTATTAAATTATTATATAATATCATTACTGTACTAACATTATAACAAAATTTTAATATTTATTTTTAATAAAGTTAAATTTTGAAACAAAATGACGAATGAGCATATGAATGAGAATATCGTAATTATAAAAATTATAAGCTTCATTTACTGTGGTGTTGAAAATGCGTCATAAACTATTTAAGTAATTAATTTTATTATCCACTTACTCAGTTTTTACATACCATATGACGAGATTACTGCAGATTGGGTATTTCCAAAAAGTTTCCTATTCTTTTTTACATTATCCAATATGTATAGATAATCATTAACAAAAACTATCAAATGAAAAAAAAACAATTCTTTTTTTTTCTATATTCTGTTAACATTATACTAATTCATTCCATTTTAAAAACCTATTTTTTAATATTCATCGTATTTTAAGTCTATGATAGAAATATGGTAGAAAATACAAGAAAATTATAGAAATATTACTCAGATGATTGTAGGCCCAGTCTATTTAAAGCGAGCTACCGATTGTCATCCACACAACTCGAGGTAATGGAAAAATACACCTGAAAGCCTTAGAGTAATCTGGATATTTAAAGTTTTTTTTATTGTTATTGTTCTCTATTTTCCTATGGCTTATCTGTGTCAATCGAAAAATAAAAAAGCAATGCTCCAGGCTTGATACTCAAAACATGGTTTTGTACATTTGCCACTCAACTCACGCTTAAAAATTGAACGTGTGATGAAAATTAATTCAACATAGCGTGAAATATGAAAATGCTTCAAGTGTTATATTATAAACGCCTGTCGTCAGGAAATGTATTTATTTTCAATTCCTGGATTTGGTAACAAGGCAAAGCGCGGCGTTGAGTTCCGTCACTCAGCACGCAATGTCTCAATTCGGCAGAAAGTGGGAAACGGAGTGTCTTAACACTAGGTTTTCAGGTTCTCTCTGCCTACCCTACTATATGTGGGATACAGTGTGAAGCAAAAAAAAATATAAATGAGTTGGATTATAAAACGTATAATCTAGATTTTTTTCAAGTAACCTTCTTGTTGTTCTTCTTATGACAAAATTCAGATTTTTTATTAGGGACGAAGATATTATAATATATATTATATAAATATCATACTAAATATATATACTAATGATATAAAGTAAGAATAAATCAAATTCACTTTCACTTCAGTCTTGCCCTTCCTATCTTAAAATATTCCTCATACTGCGGGCAATGTGAGATAAGTGACATTTATTCTGCGCTATTGTAATTATTAAATTTATGAGTGTATTTAACTTTATTATTTAGCAAAGGTATTTTAACATTTCCTTGTATAATTTTACAGTATTATTTTTACATGTATACTTTAAGGTTTATATCCGATAATTGAGCATTGTTTGAGACTGTTAAATAATCGTCTATTGATTTTTTAACAAAAACTTAATTTCAAAAATATTGTATTATTACTATAAATTTATTTATTTTGTTTACCTCAAATAGAAGTAAAATCCAACATGAAACTGTTGGAAAGTAAACAAAAATTTGCTTACCAATATATTTCATTACGAAGTAAACGTTTTATTTACTGATTTAAAATAAAATACTGCCTTTTTGAGAATTAAATTAATAATATCATTCTATTATCTACGAACCAAATATTACTTTGAATAATATTTATCGATTCTTAATTATAATTATTGTTAAGTTACAGTATACCAGAGAGAACCTAGTGTAATAAAAGACTCACAGTTTGTCTGTACCCAATTTATTTCTCTCCTTACAACAGGTACCATGTCTAGTCGCTACGCCAATTCTCAAGTCACCCTCCCCTGCTTGTAAAATCTGTCACCTGTCGCATTTAGTTACATCATCAAATTTATTACTTCTCTACCCCCTTGTTTACTAACAAAAAAAGTGTTTTAAAAGGGAAATGCTCATTACAAATTGAAGTATAATCTCGAAACACTCGTACACGATCAAAAGTTTAAACCTAATCTGCAGAAGCAATGTAAACAGTGAAACGTATAATAAAATAGAAATACAAATAGTAACAAAAGGGGTAGTTTTGCTTCTATCCTGCTCGGTTTAACCGTGACCTCACCGAGTTAAACGAACAGGGTACAATACGATGAAGTTTCCAAATAAAGCTGACTATTACATGCTAATGGTCAAAGCCTAGTGACAAACTTTAGCGGTACAGATCAACCAACCATGTTACGCTAAACTCCGATTTTAGGATCGAAAGTTTATGAGGAACAAGTATTTGAACTAGATTTGTCAGGTAACTTTGCGCTTGAATTGAATGTGTTTAGTTGTGGGTTCGCTCCCTACTTGAGAAAGTGATTTTGTTTATATTATTTTCATTTTGCCTTATTAACGCCTGACGTGCCGCAGAAATACTAGCGTGCGATTGTAAACGCGACAGGTTGTGGGTTCGATTCCCACTCCAGGAAATGAAAAAATATATATATATTTAGTATTTTTTGGACGAAAACGAATTTTAGACAAAGCACGGCGTTGAGTTCCGCCACTCAGCACGCAATGCCTCTATCCGGCAAAAATTGGCGAACGGAAAGGTTGAAAGAGAATGAGAGATGTCACGACTTTGAGTATAAAGTGGAGAGCAGAATGTTTGGACAATAGACACTCTGACTATACTAGTATGCGGGAAAAAGCTTGAAATTGCAACAACTATAATATTTTAAATACTTCTTTCTTAGCCGTGGCTTTTAAAATTGAAAGCAACGATACGTCAACAAAGTAAATAAAATAGTAATAAACTTATAAATCGTTTTTTATTAACGCGCATTTCCTGTATTTTATTGCGTAAACAAAACGACGTAATACATATATCCGTATCGATCTTAAGAATTAAAAGATGGAAGTTACTGGTGCGTTTTATATAAACAGACGACAAAAACACTTCTCTTTATAAATATAAAATCCCTTAGTAGAATTTGACCCTACTACCACCCAACATAACCAAATGTAAACTACACCAAGATAATATGTATTCTATGGAGCAGAGTGGTTCACGGAATGATTACAGAATTCGCTATACTGTTAGTCTCTACCTCAATATTGGTATCCACTAGCTCTTAATGACTTAATATCGAAAAACTAACTTATTTTATTATAAGGCACTTAAATAATTAATATTTTATTTATAACTTAAAACATATTTACCATTAATTAAAATAAGTGGACTAAAACAAACCACGGAAAAGTTTTGTATAACACCATCTGGTTTTCCCGAGAAATGCGGTCGTATAGGCAACCCAACGCGTTGAGTCATGTTATATGAAAATAAAATTACAATTATGTGAGAGAACTCCAGTAAATTCGAGAAGTCCATTAAAATCATAAGTTCAAATTTTGAGTAATAAAAATGTTGCTTATGAAAAATACATGATGTTATCTCAGAAAGATATTACTACTATTAAAAGTTAGATTTTTTTACAGCTTCACCCTTTTTATGACAAACAACAAAAACCTATTATCAAGACTCTTCGTTTTCCTGTTCTTGTCCGAATTCGACACATTGCATGTATTATGGCGTAACCTAACGCCGCGGCTTGTCTAACGAAAGCGGAAAAGCGAAGATAATTCAATTATGTTTAAATTATTTTATTTTTACCGACCCGGCAAGATAAATAAATTTAATTAATATGTATATTATTTTCATTATGTATGGGATTGAAATTCACGTCTATAGTGTTGTCTCACTGCGCTAAAATAACTTCTATTACTTAGATATTTCTAGTTAAACAGTTTATTTAGTTTTAGGGATTTTAACAATAGTAAAAATGTTGTTTGCATATTTACATATACTAGTGTTCCCGTCGACGCGTTAATAACGCGTTGTCTTTAGCAATGTAATAATAGTGATATATACGTATATGTCACTTTATATAAACATGAATGTCAAATCATGATAGTGAGTGTAACATTTATTTTATTAATTTAATATACTTTTTATGCATTATTTTAAAACAAATATTAGCATTCTGCACTCCTTCTCTATATAAATTGTAAATATGACAAATTTCATGCTTGTCCGCGTAATTTTCGTAAAAAGGGGTACAAAGTTTTTGCTTCACGTATTTTTAAATAGATATCAGATCTTTCTATTAATATCTCTTGTTTATGTTATAATTAAAAAAATTGCTAACATTTAAAATAAATTTTAATTCGATATTTGACATCGTTTGATAACATTTTGGATTACTTATATGCTATTAATTGTTAGCATAACCACCAAAAAGTTAAGAAAAAGTTTAAATTCACATATATGTACCACATAACAAGATAGACAGAGAGAACATAAAACAAGACACTCCGTTCTCCTCTTTCCCCACGAACCTTGCATATTGAATGCCGGAATTTAACGCCATCCTTTGATACCAGAACGTGGAAGTGGAAATAATTTAAATATAATTATTCCCCCGAGTGGAAATCGAACCCACAGCCATTTGCGTTTTTCGGCAGACGCTCTCAACGCTACGATGGCCTTGATAAGCCAGTTTAAGCCAACCATCTTTCTATCTTATTATACGTATGACTTAAGCCTTGATCTATCTAATATTTATGATTCTATAAAATGTCCATAGACTACACATGTGAAAAGTTTAGAGCCAGCAACGTAATATAATTATTCAATTTTGAACAACTCCAATTTAAAAGTTTGAATTGCATAGGATTGATTTAGGCTTTTTATTTGCTGTTAATGCTGAAAATGTATGTTCTTTGATAGAGTAAATGAAATGTAAATATGTTCTTTAACAAATCAAATAATGAAATTAACGCTACAAAAATTTAAATACATTAATATTGAAGGATAAAGTCAATGCAAATATGCTTACATTAAAACTAAATAGTATAATTTATATTTTAATCGAAGTTCTACCACCGTACGTAAGCATACACTTAGAATTATGTATTTTTGAACATTTTTTTATAGTGAGCAAAATTTACTGTTTTATAATTAAAATAAAAAAGAAACAATTTTATTACGAACAATTCAAAAAGTATGACAAAGAAAAGTATAGTAATATCTTAAATAACTTAAATGGAACTATATCAGAAACACTAATAGTTACTAATAAAAAAAATCAATAAATTTCGTGTCGTCGTCGTCGTCGTCGTCAGCCAGAAGACGTCCACTGCTGGACATAGGCCTCCCCCATAGCTCGCCATGTAGCACGACTGGATGCCTCCTGCATCCAGCGCTTTCCCGCAATTTGGACTAGGTCGTCGGTCCATCTAGTAGGGGGCCGTCCCAAATTTCGTCAAATTTCGTGTACCCAGTATAAACTTGTAACCCCATATAAAAAAAATCAGTCAAATTGAGAACCACCTCCTGTTTTGAAATTGGTTAAAAATATAGATCATTGTATTATAGTCTAAATTTTGACTAAAGCTTATAGTTTTAAATGATGAAATTGGAATCACACAGATATTATTCCCTAATAATTTAAAAGTGCAATTTAAAATATTCTTGAGTTAAGAAATTACATTAACGCTACAGATTAACTACTTTTGTGATAGTGAGAAGAATGTTGTGGTCAGGTAATTTGTTACTTGAGACACGTGTTTTAATAATAAAAACGTAATAAGCAAGAGGCCCTTGCACCGCAGTGAGACAGCGTCTGACTACAAACAGAATTTGTTGAGGGTACCATTTCTAATCAGGGCAATGATAACTTATGTTTACTTTCATTTCCCCGTTTTGGTAAGACAAAGCGCGGCGTTGAGTTCTGTTACTCAACTTCCAATATAAGTTTGGACGAAAAGTGCAGAGTTTTCTCTAAGTACCCGGCTATGCGAGAGTAAGCGTGAAGCTATAAAAAACTGATAAACAAGATATATTGTGTTAAAGTAGGTAGACACAGAATTAGGGTGAAACTTCGGGTGACCTTCAATAAAGCTTCGCCTATGATAATGAAGAAAAATCACGTAGAAAATAAGAGGACCCATCGGAACCCATGAATCGGACCAACTATGTTAGTACCAAAAGATATATGGCCTGACCGCGTTTTGCACTCTATTGTTCTTGCCTATGTTCGCAAAATTATAAGTAAACCACAATTGTAAATAAATATAAAGGAAAGTCATTGAGCGAATATCTTTCGGTTACTTTGTAGTATATAAAGCCTAATATGACGAACGATCCTGTTAAAAGCGTCGGAAAATATCCCTACCTATTTCCAAACGAGTGCAATCCCTTTGATATATGTTTTACTTGATTAAACAAAGATACACGTCAAAGACCGATCCTGGCGAAAGATTATATTTATTTATACGTTTTCATTTCATTATATCTCATATTTTCTTTTCCATTTTATTTACAATCTTTTGTACCATATAGATCACGGCTTAACTTGTCCTATAAAAATGCTCAAATAGATCCAGTCCATGATAATTATCTTATTTTTTAAGCTTTTCGAAGAAATTCTTGCTTTAAACGAGTTAAATCGTCTATTCTGATATTTTAGAGAATTAATAATAATCTCTAGTAGTAATGAATTAATAGTAATACGAAGACGCCTGTCGTGGCGCAGAGGCACAAGCGTGCGACTGTAAACGCGACAGGTTGTGGGTTCGATTTCCACTCCAGGAAATGGAGTTTTACATTTCCTGGGTTTGGTAACAAGGCAAAGTGCGGCGTTGACTTCCGTTACTCAGCACGCAATGCCTCAATTCGGCGGAAAGTTGGGAACGGAGTCTCTTAACACTCGGTTCCCTCTGCCTACCCTGCTATATGAGAGATACAGCGTGAAGCTATGTATGTATGTAATAATAATCATTAAAAAAATATTAACCCAGTAAAGCTAGTCTTGACTACTTTTTTACAGCTATATCTATTATAGTTGATATGTAAAAAAGACAGATAAACAAAAAAAAATTATACATACATAATTGTGCGTAAAAAATTTAAACTTATTAAGCTTAATATATTGCATAAATATTTTTTGTCTTTTCTCAAAATAAGGTAAAGTTTTCAATGTTAAAATTTTAAAACAATATTTACGCTATAGTTCATATAAAAAACCAAATGAAATTAACAGTAGAAATATAGCCTACTCCTATACAATTATAAGGACATCGCACTAACAAATAATTCAAGGTAAGCCTTATACTAAGCGACATAACAGTTACCGTGTACTATAATCGCTGCTGCAAAATCGGTAAGTTAAACGGGAATTAATTTAGCTTCAACAGCGCAGTTAGTGTAGCTATTTGAAATTCAATTCGTCTTCCCGATTAAGCTTTAGAGTTGAGAACTAAATCTAGTCTAGTTAGTTATATTTTAAGATGTGTAGCCAAAAATAATATTACTTAGCTTAGCTCTCACCTGAGTATACATTTTCACGTCTACCTTAACATATTTGGCAACTATTTTTGTTTTCGTCGTTACATACTTAACTTTGGCAAACTGTAAAGTTACTTTAGAAAATGCATATAGTATAAAGATAAGAAGGACATAAAAAAAAAAATAAAAAAAAAAATTATAAGTTGAGCCATATATAGAATACTTTGTAAATACTGGTCAGGCAGTTTTATAATTAATTGACAAAGACACTAAGCCACATAAACTATATTAACGTCATTTAATTTTTTTCTGAACTGTTTTTATCCTGTTCTTTCATATGGCTAAATGCGGATATGGCGCCTATTAGCCAACCAGTCGGTGGAGTCTTGATTTTTAGTAGGTATGATATAAAACCAATATCCTTACTTATATTATAAATGCGAAAGTAACTCTGTCTGTCTGTTTGTTACGCTTTCACGCCTAAACCACTGAACCGATTTTGATTAAATTCTGTATGAAAGTAGAACTGAACTTGGGAAAGAAAAAGGGACATAGGATATTTTTTATAGCGAAATTTTTTTTATAAAAAAAAATATTTTTATTTTTTATAATTTTTTTTGACAAATAGTTTAGACCTTGGGAAAGACTGTAGGCTACTCCTTACACGTCGCGCGATATAACCGAATTCCACGCGTGCGAAGCCGCGGGCGGAAAGCAAGTATTATATAAATCGTCTCTTTGACTTTTGAAATTTAATGCTTTTAGTGAAATTAAGTTAACTTGATTGAGATAAAGTTATGTAAAACTATACATATGGTAATTCAAATTGACTTTTATCCCGTTGCATATATTTTGCATACAAAATGTCTTAGCGTAACTTTGCTATATAGATATCAATAAAAAAGCCTCCACTAAGCTTGTACCTGCGCAAAAACTATTGATATTTCGCATAACAAAAAATATATTAAAATTTTTTTGATGTATTAATAATAATGAATTACACCTTGACATTTATAACATATTCATTAAAGCAACATTTCTTGTGTCATACGTACTTTACGCAATTTATATTTCCATGTTGATAATAAACTAAATTAGGTAAATCCCAGAGTCGTCAGTTAACAATTGATTAGGAAACATAAATCATATCGTAAACAAATATATATGAAATATTGAATAAAATACATTTCATTTTATTAGGAAGTTCATGTTCTATTTATATCGTGTATATTTTATAAGTAACTTCCTTTTTGATTAATAACCGTTAAGTCAGGAGGTCTAGAAACCACAACATAATACATCAAGAGCTTATACGCACTGTCGACTAGTCGCCGGCAACCCAGTCGCTGACGACTGTAACTTACTATAGTTTAAATGGGTTACAGTCTTGGTTGTCAGTCGCCATGAGTCGCCCGGGCAACAATTCTCAGTTGCCGGCTACCAATAGAAACGTTTTAAATGGAAGCGTCCATACTGCGAGCAACTGTTGTAACGAACAAACACCACTCACAACAATGACTAAGTCTTTCGACACCCAAAAATGGAAATAGAATCAATAAAGCTATTTGGAATTTATCGAGTGCCAAATATTTTCTGTCGCTCGGTTAGTCTTCTGGTTCTAGTTGCGCTATGTTTCGGTTGCCGGCGACCGAGTTGCTGGCGACTAGTCGACAGTGCGTATTTTAGCTAAGCTGTAAGAAGCTCTAAGACGTTGAATAAAAGACAATTTTATTCATTTATTAATTTTATTCTACATATTTTTTAAGTTTACAAATATAACTATTTACTTTATTTTTTTTTTTTTCAAGTACTGATAACAACTAAGTGAATATTACCTATATAATTTACGGTAACATGTAGAAAAGAAAACATTAATTCAGACAACAGTCCCCGTTTTTAAGCTTTATACCATCAATGTGCCAAAATGTAGGCTTAGCTAAGCTTCTATTGCGATTTATTACCAAGGCACGATTTTTTGACTATACGCAACGAATGTGCAAATCCAATTCCACAAAAATGCAGGAATGAAAAACGCAAAGAAAAATTGACCTGCAGATCTCTTATTTTCAAATATTACGTATTTACATACATACATAGCTTCACACTGTATCTCGCATATAGCAACCTTGCTATCCTACCTAGGCAGAGGGAACCTAGTGTCAAAACACTCCGTTCCCCAATTTCCGCCGAATTGAGGCATTGCGTGCTGAGTGGCGGAACACAACCTGTCGCGTTTACGACGACACGACAGGCATATATTGCGTATTTCAAGACTGAATTCAATTTAATTAAGCGATGCAATTTATCTAAAATATATTATATAAATCATCTATTGAATTGTATTTACGACACTATTCACGGCTTTTCATATAGACAACTTTATTCTTTACTAGCTGCTGCCCGCATCTTCCTTTATGTCCTTTTCACTTTCATGTTTTTTCCTGTTTTTTTAGCTTCACGCACTTCACTTCATGAGCGGGATACACCGCTCATAGCAGGGTAGGCAGAGGGAAGCTTAGAACCTGTTAAGACACTCCCCTCTCTTTTAACATTTCCATTCTCCACTTTCGGCCAAATTGGCATTGTGTAGCGGAACTCAACGCCGCGATTTGGCTTATGGAAATTTTCTCAATCAATATCTACTATCTGACGCTTATATATTATGAAATGTACTTACTGTTAGGGAAATTTTTATTCTACAAACAATTTTAAGAAAGTATACCGAATTAAATTTTAGACCTTATTTAATTTTTATAATATATTATAAACTAATTTGAGATTATTAAATCATTAACGCGGGCTTTTTGCCAAGCAATTAATGGAGTGTGACTATGTGGTAATAGATAAAAATTTGCGAACAATTCGAAAGGTATTAAAAGCAGAAGTATTAAAAAAGTATTAAAAGTTTTTGAATTAGGATGTATGTGAGTGGATGTAAAGTGTAAAAAAAGTGGAGCTACTTCAAGAAGAAAGTTAAAATTTGTAAAGATATTTAAAGAATATAAATATATATGAAATCACAAATGATGAAGTCAAAAATATACCGCAAAGTTATATAAGAAAAGACCACAGCTCAGGATTTAATAATATTTATACTATTATATAGATCAACATTATTACAGAATCATTTTTTATATATTTCAAAGATAAAAAATAGGTAGGAATTTGATGAAACATTTATCAGAAACAACTACAGGTCAGCGATCCTTATTGTTAAGAACAAAACCCAGGAGGAGAGATATTCTGATATTGTGCGAGTTCACTAAATGAAGACAGACGGTCCTTGAATTTGTGACGTGGGCACGTAACATTTGACATTTAGATGAGTCTCCCTGAGAACAGATTACATGAGTTACGAAAATACACAGGTAAATCCGGATAGATAGTAAAGTTAGAACTTTCGGACAAATAGTTTTAATTTTTTTTATCAGCAAGGTAGGCAGAGAGAAACTGAGAACCTAGTGTTAAGATACTCTATTCTATTCTAATATTTCCGGTCCTCACTTTCCGCCCAAATTGTGGCATTGCGTGCTGAGTAGCGGAACTCAACGCCGCACTTTACCTTGTCATCAGAGCGAGTTCCTATTATGGAAGGATCAGGGATACTTAAATTATCAATTAATAATATACTTATAAATTAATTAATTATTTAACGAGTACAAATTTAAATATTTAAATTTTATATAAATGTGTATATAGATATTTTTGTAATTTTTATCTGTCGTGGCAGTATAATTTGACGTAAGCTTTTGTTACCAATAGCTGCGTATAATTGTCATTAATTCGAGGGTATCTCTTGTTACTATATGTTTCGTTTTATCCTGTTGTATCCACATAAAAGTATTTATGCTATTCTGAAATATTTTAAAAAAGATACAGTGTAGAATCATTTTATAAAATAAAAAAATCAACGGATTACACTCCAGAAATGCCGGCAACAGTGAAAACTTGCGTATTAACGTACTGATTTTTTGATATTTTGCACCAATTGCTTGAATTATCAATATAAAAGTTTTATTACATTAAAACTTAAACACTTTATAATTATTATAATTATTTTACATTAAAAAGTCTCTGAATCTCTCATCAAAAAGTCTCTGATCTCTCAGAAAATTCTTACGAATTCTCGATTAGGTCACGTGTTCTGACGCCAGATTAAGATTTTTTACCCATTATAAAAAGTGCATAACGCCGCTAAAGAAGTTTTGACTTCAATAATATTTTGACATCTTTTACAAAAATTATAAGGCATTCTGTGTTATAAAACGTCTTCTAAATTATTAAGTACTATCTCTAAATAAAATCTAGCATACGCAAAGGTTACTAATTGGAGAGTCGAGGAATATCTAAATCTAATGGTATGAAAGAGTAAACGGGATGATCTAAAGGCTACCTCCATCTATATTTTAGCTGAAGTAAGCATCGCTGGCCAGGACTTAATAAATGTAATACAGTAAGCCGCAACCCAACTCATATGAATAATTTCGTACTTCATTAGCTACCTGAATTTGGATATGGAGACAATTTACCAACTGACTTAACTATGTACAATATTCAGTGATTTCAAGTCACGTATGTTTAACTAACTAATATTATATGCTGATTTATAATATGCATACCTACACATTGTACTTGAGAAGTAGGTATATTTATATTATTGTAATATTATCCAAAAATATTTTTTTTAAACGAGCAAATAATGACTGAGATATCTTAACCATTATGTTTCTTACTTTAAAAAAATAAAAAATGCTTTAAAAATAGCCACTTGCATTGGCTTTCTCTGAGTACAGCTTTTAGTTAAACAAGAAACAATGTCAAAATATTTTTTTACAGAAAAAATCGCTATTTGGAGCTCTATCGTATCACGTACGGTTTATTTTGGAGATTTTATAGTTTAGGCAAAATTTTAAAAGGAAATTGGATAAGGAAGTGTCTGAACGCTAGAACTATCACAGTAAGTGCAAAAAATGCATCACTATAGCAAAAAATATAACAAAGAACTATAGCCTCTCTGGGACTCTTACTTCTAGTGAATGGGATGGTTGAATAATACATGTGAATATGAACAAACAACTTTGTACAAAGACGATTTTCATGTGAGGTTCTACGACCTACTTGTGGTGACCTTAACCTTTGCTGGGGTAAATTAAATAGTAACAACGAGAATTCTTATTATACCCCGGGCGTACTATATTAATATTTTACACTTGTTAATCTTCACGTCACGTCTTCTTGTTGTCAGCTAGTAAAAAAACATTATGCTCTATTTCACCATTATAACTTAACAGTTTATGATTATCGAAAACCAATGTTAAATATATTTTTTTTTTTTATTGATAACGGACGGCAAACGAGCTGAAGGACCACCTGATGGTAAGTGGTTACCTTCGCCCATAGACATCTACAACACCAGAGATGTTGTAGATGCGTTGCCAACCTAGAGGATACTGATGGAAGGGGGGACAATGTAGTAGTCCACTATCAGAACCACCACATTTTGGGGAAAGGATGGGTGGGAAAGGGGAAAATCTGGCTTACAATAAATAATATTCATGTTGGTTTTATACAACAGAAATATACTTGTATCTTGTTGTAAACATCCTCTAAGGTGTGTAAATATTTTTTTTATCTGTCAATTAATTTATTTAACAACACATATCAACGTTTGATGGACACTTATGAAAAATGTTTGCTAGAATATATTTTTAACGAAACTTAGCGACAACACAAAAAATAATTTACGTAATCAATCAACTAGTATAATGTTTGCTAAGTAGAATGAGTTGTCATCTCAACATTTAGTAGGTATAGATAATTTTTATTTCCATAACCTTTATATTTTACACAGCTAATTAAGGAGATGAACAAAATTAAATCATATTTTCCAATTTTTTTTTTTTTTATAGAACACTAACATATCACATAGGTGATTTTTATTTACAGAGACATATGAAAACAGCTTGTTTGTTTAGATGCAACATTGAAAGCTCTGGTACCATTAAAAGGCTTCCTACCCAGTCAGCCAAATATATACCAAAGAGATGTCCATTTTACTGTAACCAGTCGATAAAGCCAACATCCACTCACACCATACGTTCAGAGAGAATTTAATAGTGCCAATACAGAAGTAACATAACAATATCTGATGAACTTGTTTGCAAATATTCAAGCTTTTATCATATAAGTAAAAGTATTAAAAGGGTGTATTACAAATTTTTACATAAAAGCGAGAAGTTCGATTCTCTCCTTTACGAATATTTAGGAAATTAAGTGAAAACCGCAATTCACCGTTGGCCGGTAATAAAACGTCTGTAAAATTGTACATTTATGGAGTCCATTTGTAGTAATTTAGCCGAACCATTACGTTTCGTTTAAAAGCTAATATTGGAACATATTGGCCGTTTACATTTGTGATATGTAAATGTTTCAGTACAACTTTTTATATCGAAATCTAATTAGTACTTTCTTTCTGGTATATTTTTGGCTTGGCACTTATATTTATGAACTATTGATTGTTACTCATGTGACAGAGTTTTTTTTTTTTTAAATTGTGCTTTTGTTTCCTATAATTCATTCTTACGCCATAAGAAAAAAAAACAATGGAATAGATGATTGTCATTACCACAATGAACTGATGGCGTAGGTTCAAGATTTTGGCCATACCTATAACGCAGGTAATATACATTTAAAATAAATTAAAAAAAAAACATCCAGTCATTTAATTTGCATCATCACCTGATATACATTTATTTACTATATTTTTTATGAGAAAATACTAACCGAATATTAAGCAAATAAAACAATGACTAATTTTTAGGATGAAGATAAATGTTGTGAAAGTAAAGGGACCAAACAAGTTTCAAACAAAAAAGAACTCCTTAAAACATTTCTAAGTGGATTTGTTTCGACCTTTCTTTATTGTTAAGTAAAGTTAGGTCAACTTAAAATAACAATAAGTAACTATTTTTGTAGTTAAATTCGTTCATTGCTAGTAAAATAATATTTTTAATGGTATAAATTAATATTTAGTAAATCTTCAAGTATTTCTAATCTATTTTTCAGTACAACAAGATATAATAAACTTTATAAAATTAGTCAGCCATTACATGTATCAGGTAGACTATCTACCTGTGACCATGGACTACTACAAAGAGTTCGAAACTTCCAAAAAGGTATATCCGAATACTAAAATACACGCGATTAATCTGGTTAAAATAATTTCATTTTTATAAATCGCAAAAATTTGAAGAAAACATCTTTGTGTAATAAACTTTGTTTTTTTTAACCGAAAGAAAGTAAAGAAAAGAATATATGCTAAAGTTTATAGGATTCTCCAAAATATTTTTACATATTGTTAAATATTTTTACTTTTTCTTAAATATTTTTACTGTATAACATATAAAGCTAACTGTTTATGTACGCTTTTGAATGGTTCATCAAAATGCTAAAAAGAACTACAAATGACAAGTGTCATTTGGATGTAAATATTGAGTTTAATAGGATTCCTCTTTTATATGAAACTCATTGGGGTAATAAAACTTTTATCCTTTTTTGACGCTTTCAAAGCTTCAAGCTTTTTAAGACGCAATATAAAAATTATGATACTTTATCGTTAAGTTGGAAGTTCAAAACATTTATTTTTGAAGTTTGTTGAACAGTAGCCTGTTATAATTTAATTGCAAATGTGCATAAACGTTGAAATCGCCAGTATGGTAGCTCTTTGCAATTAAGCGACGCTTTTTAAAAACACACATTTTATATCAAAGAGATACAATTAAAAATAGTGAAAATAAAATAAGATAGTAATATTAACTGAGCTGATATTCACAATTATACGTTGTATAGATACCAGTGCCGACACATGAAAGCTAGCCAAGTTTTGGTTTAGAATTTTTAATGACAGTACGTGCTTCTGAACTAGCACGCTTGTTACGCAAAACTTAAAATTCCTATTTCGATACAAATATTACGAAAAATATTTATTGCATTAATCGAAAACTATTTTTTGAATTAAAAATAATAACGCCTGTCCGTGGCGCAGATGCACAAGCGTGCGACTGTAAACATACGACAGGATTGTCAAAGATCGATTCCCACTCAGGAAATGAAAAATTTTAAATAATATTTAGTATTTTCATTTTTCTGGGTCCCTGGCTCTTAACTAAAGGCAAAAGCGCGGCGGTCTAGGAGGTTTCACACCACTCAGCGCGCAATGCCTCAATCCAGTGGAAAGTGGAGCAACGGAATTGTGGAAAGAGAACGGAGTGTCTGAACACTGGATTCTCCAGATTCCCTGTGCCTGCCCATTTACCATATGCGAGATACAGCGTGAAGCTAAAAAAATGAATAAATTATAAAAATGTTGTCTCGAAATGACTAGAAAATTTTGACATTACAATACTGACTTTCATAGCCCATTTCAATTACAATGATTAGAGACATTTACTTGTTTCCCTTTTACGTAAGAATAGAATGAAGAAAACTGATACAATTGAACAGTATCTGTTCTATACATACAATCAATATGGTTTTTAAATAGTTTACCTAGAAGTATTTACAGTAACAACACTAACTGTTTCGTAATCTATTTAATAAAAATTACAGTATTAAGCGCAGTTTGTTATTTTTTTTTTTTTTTTTTTTATGGCGGATTCTTTCTGGGAATGGCAGAAGCAGCAGAAGGACCTACCACCCTGATGGTAGCGGTTACCTTCGCCATGAACATCTACACCACCAGAGATATTGTAGATGCATTCTCTACTTTGGTTTCAGAGGGATAGAGACGGAGGAGGGATAATGTAATGATCCGCTATCAGGAACCACCACATTTTTTGGGGAAAGAATGTGGGTGGGAAAGGGGGGAAAACCACGAAGCATGCCATCGAACCGGAACACATCACAAGATATTTTGGCGAGTTCGTCTTTGACATGATAGTGGTCGCGAGCCAAGACGGAGGACGAACCTCCCTACCACAAAGAAGTGGGCGTGAGTTATTTCGTTAAGCACAATTCTTTCACTTCTTATTTAAAAGTTATTACATAAAGGGTTAATGTATTCAAACATAAAAGGGCAGAAGGTACCAGATTAATAACGCATCACGCTGAACGCTTCAATTAAAACAATGGATGGGTAAAACCGGAAGCAAAGAGAATTACATGTTTTTTATCCACTAGAAATATCAAATGGATCTTTCAAAGTCAACCATCTGTATGCGTTTTGTGAAACAATAGCAGGCAGTTATACGAGAAATACAAAGAACTTGTTTAAAACGACATAATTGCGACTTTTGAGTTTGTTAATTTCTCTTTTCTTCATATAAAGTTTATGCTTTATAAAACAAAGTTGAACTAAATTATACAAATTAAATAAACTTCATATTTACTTGACAAGAAAATGTTTGTTTAATATTTTTTCATAATAAAAACATCACAAATAGATTTAAAATTACTATTGACTGTACTATACTCTATCTACCTTATAGTAACAAAACGAAGTGATACATCACCATGCACCATACATCGATATGGGTGATCGAAATCATCAAATATGAATTCTAGTTGCGCGCAATCAAATGGGCCAGAAAATCAAATCTCCTCAAATCAAATATACACAGATTGTATTCGTTCAATTGCATTATTGTTCAGTCTTCTGTTTATTGAATTATTTTTACACGAATTGCGTTTTTCATATATCGCTAAGTAACCGGTGAAATAATTTAGCCAATGTCAGCCATTTTTTTATACTAAGTACGGTAACAAAACAATGTAATATAATATTGCAAGCTTTCCGCCCGCGGCTTCGCCGCGTGGAATTCGGCTTTATGTCGCGCGACGTATAAGGGAAGCAGAGGTAGACGGATAAGGGAGGACTTTCCCAATGTCTGAATTATTTGTCAAAAAATATAATATTTTTTTATTTATAATAATATTTATATAAATACCTCTTAATATTATTTCGTTTTCGGACTGGTCTTTAGTCAGTGCCGGCGTCCCGCAGGGTGGCGTGTTGTCTCCTCTTTTATTTTCAATTTTTATTAATAATATTTCCCAACACATCACTTCTCTCTACCACCTATATGCAGATGACCTCCAAATTTATTGCCATTCTAAGCTCTCTGAATTACCTGCTGCGATCAGCTTTATAAATAACAACTTATTAAATATATCTAAGTGGAGCTTATCTTTTGGACTAGAGTTAAATCCGAGTAAGACTCAAACAATAATCATCGGTAGTCCAAAGCTCATGTCTAGACTTAACTTCTCCTCTCTACCTCCTATACTTCTGAATGGACAAATTGTACCGTATAGCAAGACTGTTAAAAATCTTGGCATTACTATTGACCAAAATATGACGTGGGCTCCACAGTTGAGTGAAGTTAGTAGGAAGATGTTTGCATCGGTAGGATATCTTTCACGATTGCGTAATTTTCTACCTATTCCAACTAAAATTGTGTTAGCACAATCTCTCCTTATACCAGTTCTTGATTACGCTGACTCGTGCTATCTTGACGTAAAAGAGGAGCAATTGAACAAACTTGAGCGGTTACAAAATCTCGCTATTCGGTTCATCTTTGGCTTAAAAAAGTATGACCATATCTCTGAGTTTCGTAAAAAGCTCAAGTGGCTCCCAATCCGTCTTCGCAGGAATACACATATTCTTCATCTTCTTTACTGTATACTGTTTGATCCATGCACTCCACCCTACCTAAAAGAGCGTTTCAAGTTCCTAGGACACTCTCATCCCAAAAATCTGCGCTCTGATGAAAATTTTATCCTAAAAATTCCTTCACACTCCTCTTCCTTTTATAGTTCCTCCTTCACAGCTACAGCCTCTCGATTATGGAATGATTTACCTTTGAATATGAGGCAAGCAAAATCATTATCCATTTTTAAACAACAGCTTAAAATATATTATCTTTCTTTATAACCTATCTATAATAAACGTAATTGTCATCTATATCGTTAATTAAAAAAATATATTACCAACATTACCATTAATAAATATATAATATATATATATTTTATTTTTTTTTTTCATGTATATGTAATATATATGATTATAGAATACTTATATATGTATTTATTAGTGTATATATTATGTAATAAGTATATGTATGTATATGATATATATTTATTGTATGTATTACTTATATAGCTGTATATTTATTTTATCTATTATCGCATCTACTTTATGTATTGTTCACACCCCCTTAGCCCCTTTTCCCTTCCTTTATTTCCTATGCCTTAAGGTTGCCTGGAAGAGATCGCTGTTATAGCGATAAGGTCGCCTTTTGTACAATTTAACTATTTTTGTTTCATGTTTCTCTTTTTTTGTAATTAATATGGGTGTACAATAAAGGATTATTATATATTATATATATAGGCAAGTTACTTTATATGCCGATAATTACTGGATAGAAATGAATGAATTTTGGCACAGCAACAGCTTAGAGTCTGGAGGTACGTATAGGATAGTTTTTATCCTGTCATTCGATTTAGTTTTCATGAAAAAAAGAAAAACCTACATAGACAAGTTACTTTATACCGATAATTACTGGATAGAAATAAATGATTTTTTGCATGGGTATAGCTTAGAACCTGGAGCAACTTATAGAATACTTTGAATTGATAGTCCATGTAGTTTTCGTTGAAAAAATAAATAACCGACACCCTCAAATTACGTCAATCACTCGCATTTACTTTTTAATTACACTAAGTAATATGAATATTAGATATAAAAATATTAAAAGAAATGAAAAAGAGAACAAGAAATAAACATTTATTTAATAAGTATCATATAATCGCTTTTAGATATGAACGGTAATAAGTATGAACGCATAATATATAATATAATAATTTTATATTTGTTTTCAATATTTTTATGATTATTTAAGTGTTTTTAATATAGTTTAATAAAAATAATTTAATTTCTTACGCAATGGAATTATTATTTATTGGCAACATGACAATTTATTTTATCATTATTATGAGGGTAATAGAAACTTTTAGTTGACGGAATATATTTTGTTAAGAAAATCTTTTATGGTAATAAATTCTAATTTTAAGAAGTTAATACTGTGTTAATTTAGATATTTATGGGAAAGTGTTATCATAAAGTAGGAGACAACATGACACAGGTAACGGAAAGTAAGTTCTATCTATTAGTAAAGATAATAACAATTATCCTATTCTGATTATTAATGTAAAAGTTAGGAAACTTAAATATTTAGACGATATTTGTTACTCTAAAACTTAGGACTGTAATTTATATGCGTGAATCGGATTTATATGCATGTAAGGCTACAGAATAATCTAATAGGAAAAAAATAAAAAAAACAGTCAAATTACATTGATTACAAAATTGCAAGTAAAACCAAATAGAAATAGAAGTAGAAATATCAAAATATTTAATAAACAGCGTTCTCTCTTGAAAAATGATTGTTCATAGAAATAATCTTTAAAAAAAAATGTTTTCAAATCTCTGTACCGAGATGCTAACAACAAAAATAAGTTATAATAAGTGTATAAAAATTTCGACATGGTTGAGAAAGAACCGATGTCTTAGCGGTCATAGTGCTTGGACGAGACTGGCACTGGTTCGAGTCTTGCTGCGTTCAATTTTTTATACCTTTTCGAAAAATGGTTTTCTATTCCTAAGTATGTGATTAACACTTTAATAATATTAAAAATACCATTAGTACAGTAAATAGTAATTGTGATCATCGTGACGCTGTGAGATAGGCTCTCTCCGTCTACTAATTAATACCTAATTATACTTCTAAGATTAAACATATAAACATTTGGATATTTATATATTAGAATATTCAGACTCAATAATTGGAAAAAAGTAAATAATTGTAAAAAGGTAAGGTGTAACCAGAAAGATTTGGTGAGGCAAGGCGAATATTTAGTTGTAAAAATTAAATACGGCAGTACTTAACATGAAAATAAATGAAAAATCCTATGTTGAACGCGAACGAAGTCGCCGGCACCACTAGTATATAATATAGGTGTATATCATTAATATTATTTGAAGTAAGATTATACAAAGTATGTTCGAGGTTCCGCCACTCACCCAACGGATGGAGGTGGAGTGAGAATTTGACACCAGCTCTCCTAACTACTCTGTTTGGTAGTAAAAACTCCACCCTCCAGGAAATAGAAAATATTAAAAGCTTAAATATTTAGTATTTTCATTTCCTGAATCAATATCAAAGGCAAAAGCGGACGTTGGGTTCCACCACTCAAACACGCAATGCCTCAATCTGGCGAAAGTGGGAACGGAAATTGTGGAAAGAACGGGTATCTTAACACTAGGTTCTCGGGTTCCCACTGCCTGGGTAGGCAATGCTATGCTAAAAAAATTTAACAACACTGTACTTGTTTCGAACTTTGTGATTTCATTCTAAGAAAACTCCTAACTTAGTACTAGCGGTGATACCGCACGAATATGAATTCTTTTATAAACAACATAAAAGCGCTTACAAATACATAGTCCAAAGTGGTAGTGGTACAGAAAAAGAAATTAGAGCAATGTATTCTGTAAAGGGCACTCGTAATGCTTTTCAAAAAATGTTCCTTTGTCTCGATACATAAGCTATAAATCTAATATAATATTTAAAAAAAAATACACGCCAAAATGCAATAAAAGTCGGCTAAGCACCTACATATATAAATAAAATTATTAAAACATAAACATTTTAGTTAAATAATTGTAAAACAATAATTCCCAGCACTTTCCAAACGTTATTCACGCTACGGAAAAACCCTCATAATAACTTTACAGCCTTATATCGTGAATATGCTCTCGCATTTGAAACGGGCAACCACTTTGTGGTAGAACACACGTTTGAAAACGACGTAATTTACGCGTTTTTAATTAATTTATATTAAAATGAGTCTCTATTTAAATTTAATTAAATGTTAGCTTTTACTAAAGCCATATGCTGTAAAATTTGTACTGTTTTGTATTATATTATTCATCGTAAGCTGAGTTTTGTTGTAATAACAGAGTCTTAGAAAAGTCGTTCAGTTATTTAATAAAGAATGCCGATTTATTACCATCATGATATCAAAATTTAAGCTCTTGTTTAAAATAAAAAATATTTGTAAGTATCGAGACTAAAACAAAAGAAATCAAACCAACCGTGAACAAAAGTTGTATGAACACTTTAAATTTCTCTAAGTAGGTCGGACTAGTTAACAAGTACTTACCACTACACTTACCACTCTACTTGTAGAGTGTTGCTACCATTTATAAATAGAATTATAGTTTATATGGAATGCTATATTCCTTTATTATTAAACGTATAACAAGACAACGTTCCCTCAGGTATTCTCGGAATAGAACACGCGCTCTCGAGGCACGTGTTGCGGTGAACGGAAATTCTATCGATAACGACTTATGTGATGCCTACAAAGGAAATTATACTTGTTATACCTTGTATGCCTATGTAAATTCTAGAAATATTTGTTTGTTTATTATTATTTATTAAGTGACCACTGATTTCGTCTAAATTATATAACTTTTTTTTTAATTTCACGCTGTAACCCGCATATAGCAGGGTAGGCAGAGGGAACCAGAGAACCTTGTGTTAAGACACTCCATCCTCTTTCAACAATTCCGTTCCCCACTTTCCGCCGAATTGAGGCATTGCGTGTTGAGTGGCGGAACTCAACGCCGCGCTTTGCCTTGTTACAAAACCCAGGAAATACAACATTTCCTGGAGTGGGAATCGAACCCACAACCTGCCGCGTTTACAGTCGCACGTTTGTGCCTCTGCGCCACGACATGCGTTAATTATTTAAATTAATTTAGTTAATTTGATTTCTTGATTTGTATTCAGAGTAGAATATGGCGAAAACACATATCCGAGTGCCTTTGAAAACGTATTAAGTAAGTCAATAGTAACCAGTGTCATCTTTAAGTTGAATTTTGAATATTGCAATAAATTTTTCCTTACATTAGAATTTTTAAAGTACAACTAGAAGAACAATATGTTACATAAATATAAAACATATATGAAAAATTCACAATATAGTATATTTTTTTCATAAAAATGTACGTTTTAATACGTGGTTAGAAAAGACGCTGCGCCAGCTCTCATAAAAATTGATATTCTCTGAGTATTTCCATATCATACTCGCACGGCATTGTTCGCTTTTTCGGGTGGAGGTAAAGCGAGACGTTATATTTAAATGACTGACGATCCGCTCAGCTAAGCTCAGGGCTGTGACTAGAACATACTATTACATATACATCAGATATTTTTTTTAACTTCACGCTGTATCCCGCATATAGCAGGGTAGGCAGAGGGAACCAGAGAACCTAGTGTTAAGACACTCCTTTCTCTTTCAACAATTCCGTTCCCGACTTTCCGCCAGATTGAGGCATTGCGTGCTGAGTGGCGGAACTCAACGCCGCGCTTTGCCTTTTTACCAAACCCAACAAATGAAAATACAGATTTTTTTACGAGGAGAGTTTTTTATCTATTATAATGTTACATGATTCAGACAGTGTTTGGTTTAGCGCGTTATTTGTAAAAAATATTTCTAAGTTTACATTATTTATATTTTGAAATGACTAAAAACAGATTTTCTTTCTGTTTCATTAATTTTCTAATTGAATTGCAGGAGAATCTTTTATTTTAATCTTCCTTCTTTATTTTACTTTAGAATGGTTAATAGAAATAGCTAACAAATTCATAGAACTTTACAACGACAACCCTGGACATCTATGATTTGGTTAGAGCTATAGTATAAAACGTAATATCATCAAAGTGAAGCCTCTTATATTCTGTTCGTTTATGTCGTTTATGTAAGCGTGTTCAATATTACAAAATTACAAGAAATATTGAGTCTAATACATTTTAATAAAAGTATACCATATATGCGGTGGTTTTGTTTATGGATAGGCATTCCTATTATGAAAAAGAGAAGAAGCTCCTTAGCAATCTCTGGAGTGAATGTGCCGAGCACATAGCGTTGCACAGGTTGAAGCTCGTAGTAGCGCTAGGGTTTTTGCAACCCAAGAGTAGGCTTAAATTCATAAACCCTTTAAAATTCTCATTAGGTACCTCTCGCCGCAACTGTCCGAGTTTCTCTCTCCACTTAACCAAATATGAAAAGATCCTACAAATGCGGACTTGCTTATGTGAGTTAATATATTGTCTGTAAATGGAATAGAAGGTACTCGTAGAGAAGAGAATAACAGTAGGTTTTAGTATGCCAAGAATCGGAAGATGCCAAAATATAGAAATCCTCCTTGTCATATAGCCAGTTAACTCTAATCTATTTAACAGTATCGTCGTCGCTGATCATTAATATATGGAAATTAGTGCAAATTTTACTACTTTTTAAACATGACGTTATTGAATCAAGCTCTAGCTCCCAATAATTTCTAATATAATACAAATATTTAAATTTCAAGACGTCGTTAAACTACACGTACCCTTGTGGCTTAATTAATAAAATATATAAGAACAAAAAAATAAGCTATAGCAAAAATAAGCTAACAAGCAGTTTTTCAAAATCAAGAGTTGTTTTCTTCACTTTTCTACAGATTATGTTATTAATCTCATTGTTTCATAATGTTTCCAAATTAGTAAAAATAATAATATTAACAGAAAGAGAAACATTCAAAAAAACTCATGTGAATTCATTTGACGCCCACAACTTTGTTTGCGTGGTCTTTGTGGATCTTGTCATATATTAACTAATTACAACTGTATTCAGTATCGGCGTTAAAACGTAAAATCACATCATAATACTTACTGTTTCCGTAAAAGAAATTTGGAAGTTCTATTTAGCGTAAAGTACCTTACCGTATAACTAACACTCCCTGAACATGTTATCTACTTGCTAAATTTCGGCTTTCTACGTCCATTTGTTTCAGTCACTCAACGAGTGATGGGCTTTATATATTTTTGTTGCCCGTAAGTAAGTAAGTTGTTGCCCGTATATGGTATATGGTTGTTGCCCGCAACCACATTTACTGAGGTGACAAGTCTAATCCCGTTTTTTCCTGTTTCAGTAGAAATTTCGACAAATGTTCTTTTATACTATCTATTCATGCAAATGAGACTCACGAATAAAAGTGTGTACCTATATGTAACCTTTGCCGTGACTGTGAAAACCATAAAACCATTTGAACCCAACGACTTATAATAGGATTTAACAAAGCTTTTATTTATCAGTTACGTTAATAGCATTACTGTGTACCTGTAGACTGTAGGTACATATCAAGAGCGACGCACGAATTGCGTAACTGCTTAGCGAGACTATCTTTGCGTAGGAACTAAATCTGGTTGCGATGAATCAAAGTAAATAATATGTTTACATATACGTAATATAGTTGAAAAATATATGATTATGAACCATGGTTACGAGTTCAATCTCAACTCGGGGATTTTTAATGTCATTTTATTTTAAAAAAAAATCATACTTCACTGGTAAGGCTATTGTTTTAGTTCTGCAATATATTTTTCAATATTCATAAAATTGACGGAAAAGAGTGTTCCAATAAAGGTTATTTCAGCCTACTATGTTAATTGTGGGAGATGCGTAAAGAAAGATCTTTTTCAAGCACATTGTTATTTTTAAAGCTTCTTTTGTTTTAAAAGTCATTTAAAAGCTAAAGAAATCAGAAATTTTAATTTTTTTGTTTTTATTATTTTGGAATAAAATATATAACGAGCTCGGTGATGAAATACTATCATGTTTCACTTTAATTAGGCTGCGACGAGTACCTGCTTTCATATAATACAAATTTCCAGACGCTCACAGAGTTATGTAAAGCAATTGAAATAGTAACTAAGGTTACTTATACAAATTTCGTAGCGTAATTTCATGCTCCACTTAAAACAGTCTGGATCTTTATCAATCGACCTGATTACTCGCCTTTTATGCTGGTAATATTATAAATGAATAGAGTCCTATAATATGTATAAACCTATGAGGCACTGTACAAGCGGGTATTTTAAAAGTTTTAAACATAATTTTTGGGTTGCAAATCTTAGGCACTGGTCCGAACTCCCCCATATGTAAAGAAATGGGGCTCTTTTTTTTGAGGCTCAATTTTTACTTACAAATAAACAGATTTTGGTATGGAATAGATTCAATATTTATGTGAATACTTGATATGACCTGAAACTTTCTTTGAAACGCGGAAATGTCATTTTATTTCCGTTTACCGACAGTTATCGTCTAAAATTGGCTCTAAAATTTTACCACATTCACGTGGTTACCTCCAGCTTGTGTTTTACACATATAAGTACATTAGAGATAAGAAAATATTGATGTTATATCACATAACGTCGACAAAAACCATTTACTTCGAGACCGTGTCTTAAAATTCCACATGACACTTTCCAGGCTCATGATATTTATATCAACAAAAAATACCCGTCACGTTGAACAACCTCTATTTAGATATAATTTCTCATTTCGTCTAGTTAGTTCCATTATGGCTGTATATATATTTTTTCAATCTCGAAAACTATCTATATTTTATATTAATAACAAAAAAAACAAGATTCATTTAAATCCGTCCAATAAAATTCCAAACATTAGCATAAATTATGAATTATATTCCATTGCTACTTTTTGATCCTAAATATTTTTTGTTATTAGTATATGATACTTTACACAAACTTTTTAAATGTTTTCTATAGAAATAGGTTAAAGTCATCAATGTTCTTTTCTTTCATAATTAATTTCTTTTAAGATAGCTTATGGGTGACAGAATGTAGCAAAGGCCTCATCGAAAAACCATTAGTCATAAAATATTAAAAATATGTCCAAGCTGCTTCAATACAGCATGTTGCTTTATATTCTTCGACCTAAATCTATTCTGGTTGAAATATTTAGGTTATGAATTCAATTTCACTTATTCAGAGGTTCCAATTTGCGATGCCAATTCGGTCCTCTGTCTTTTTGATAAATGGAGGTCTCGGCGGGCTCGAGGCGGGCTTAGGTTTGATATTGTAGACACATTTTGCTGGATACAGCTTTGCTTTGGGACTTTTACGAGTTTATCCAGTTTGTTTTAAACATAACCAAGAAAATTCTACAAAGCAAATCTTTGTTTTCGTCTTTTTTAAGGTTAAGTTTTTTAAGGTCTGGGGTCCCCGTTGACGCGTTAACAACGCGTTGACTTTGGCAATATATATGTCACTTTATATAAACATGGATGTCAAATCATGGTAGTAACATTTGTTTTGTTAATTTTTCTATACTTTTTATGCATTATTTAAAAAAAATTAGCAATCTGCACTCTTTCTCTATATAAAGTATAAGTGTGCCAAATTTCATGCATGTAAAAAGGGATCAAAAGTTTTTGCTTAACGTATTTATACAATCATATTATATCATAAATTACCTATAATATTATTATAAAATATTAATATAATAATTATTTTAGTATTTACTGAGCCATACGTTTTATTTCATTTCGACGTTAAGTCTCATGTGTTTTATGTTGTTAACTGAACCAACTAATTTACTAAATTAGTTTATTAATTAAAACAGCACAAATATTGAACTTCTATTAATAATTAATAACATATTTGAACAATGTATCGTGTACTGTGAATGCAATGAGTGCGACGTACGTTTTGAGTTAAGTGAGTGCGAAGAATGATAAGTCGAGTAAGTGCCAACTGCACTCACCTCGATTTCCGTGAGTGCATGAGTGCATTGTCCTGTAAATCTGCGGAAAATGAGTGCGAAGTGTGCAATTTGAGTGGTAAAGAGTACAGTGAATGCTTTGTATAAGTGCAAGTGTAAATTGAAGTATTAATTATTATTTTTTTTGATAGTAAAAACATGCTTAGAGGACGTTTTTGAAACTTTGCGACTTTGAACCATACATATTTTTTACTTTAAGATATTAGTAATGTATTCATACATACATAGCTTCACACCGTATCCCGCATACAGCAGGCTAGGCAGGGGAAACCTTATGCTAAGACACTCCGCTCCCCATTTTCATTTTTCATTTTCATTGCGTTCTGAGTGGCGGAACTCAACGCCGCGCTTTGCCTTGTTACCAAACCCAGGAAATGAAAAATTTCATTTCCTGGAGTAGAATCGAACCCACAACTTGTCGCGTTTACAGTTGCACGCTTGTGCATCTGCGCCACGACAGGCGTTACAAATAAAAATTAAAGTAATATATTCATTATGATTAATTTCAGTATCAACTTAGTGACGTTCAGTTATTTTGACGCATAATAATAAAGTTAAACTTTTGTTCTCAATACCGGCGCTACATCGTATGATTTTCTACAACAGTCCAGCTTCATATTACAAATGTAGGTCATATTTTCTTTTGTGATTAAGAAAATGAATAGCGCAAAGGGCTTGGGCAATAAAATTATGTTATACTTACGCTTGTCGTGGCGCAGAGGCACAAAAGGCACAATCGAGCGACTGTAAAGGCGACAGGTTCTGGGTTCGATTCTCACTCCAGGAAATGTAAAAGTTTAGTATTTTCATTTTCTTAGTTTAGTAACAAGGCAAAGCGCGGCGTTGAGTTCTACCACTCAGCTTACAATGCTTGAAGCATTGTGTGCTGAGTTTCTGAGTTCTGCGGAAATTGGGGAACGGAGTGTTGAGTGAGTTAACACTAGGTTCTCAGGTTCCCTCTGCCTACCCTGCTATATGCGGGGTATAGCGTGAAGCTAAAAAATATAATAATGTAAGAAACATACATTACATGTCTAAAGTGGTGTTTTTTTAGTAACTATAGAGTGGAAGAATAATTTCATTCAATCCTCTCTCAAACAAAACTTGTATCAAGAACAAAAACTTGTAATTTAGTTTCAAATAAAAGCTTTTAACTGGAGCCAATCTAATATTAAAGAGTCGCTTCTGTTACTCGTGGAAAAGCTCCTAGTACTTTGGATAAGGATATAGACCTACACTCCTTTTAGTTCCATAAAATCTATTTTTAATTTTAAAACATTTTAATAATAATGACTGAAGAAAGAAAAGAAACTGCTAAGCGCACCATGGATTCACCGTGGTGCCGGCCCGTTGCAGAGAGAGAGGAGTTTGAAGTGCCTGGGACTTATGACCCAACGTGTAGGTTTAAGAGGCCCCTTTAAAATGTGCATTAACGTTCACCTCAACTGTCCGTCCTCCTCTCTACCTAACCATTTTTATTTTTTAAAGACTAATGCCGTCTTCGAAATACGTGCTAAAAATGAACTGATGACAGTTCTAGAAAGACCGACATGGTGTAAGTAGGTTATAGAGGGATTTCGCAGTTACATCTCTCGCGTCTACCTCTACCGCGTATAAATTAACTCTAAACATATTCCTGGTAAGTTCAGTCATTGGTAAGTCGTTATATCGACGGATCCTACGTATACTGATACAAGTACAAAAGCACAACTTTACAGGTGAGCCAAAGGTTCCTGAGGTTGTAATTATCTGGTAATTCAAAGGATTTATTATTGTTATTTCATCATTATTCGTTGAATAATATTGAAATTACAACCTTAGGTGCAAGGAGAGCCATTTAATTCTCCTGTAAGGTTATGTTTTTGTTCTTGTAGTAGTCTACGTACATAGTACATGTCGATATTGCCACACTATGCGTTTATTTGATTTTTTTATTGATATATCTGTAGCGATTGTAACTGAATTCAAAAATCAGCGGTTCTTAACTCGACTGCATTTTTTGAGTATGATACTCAATTACTTTATACTGGATGAAACAATTTTGAATGATTTTTATACGTTAGTGCATTTCGTATGGCCATATTTAAATTGAATTAAGATCTGATGAGTAGTAATTAAGTTATTCTATAGTTTTTAGTTATTATGTAGTAATAATTATATTTTTAGTCCATTTTATTTAAAGTCGATTTACTTAAATGGCAAATAACCTGTGTGAGTGATTTTGTTAGTGTCCCTAAAAAAAAACACAGTATTTATGTACCCTTATACATATGTTTTTAAAGATGCTGTGTTAAAGACGTTGCTTAAAAGGAAGAAAAGTAGAAGTAATTAGGAGCAAGTGACACTTGTGCTCGCTTTAAATTACCTCTGACCTAGAATTACAGGTATCCTAGGAGAGTTTCTTTTACATGTACTTTTTACATCATTAGTATTTTTATAGTAGTTTTACTATAAAATAAAAGTAGCATCAAATTAAATTAATAAAGTAGCAGTGTACTCAGAGAAAACGTAGTGTCAGGACACTCTGTTCGCCTCTTTACGCCCAATTTTAAGACATAACGTGTTAAATATCGGAACTCAACGCCGCCTTTTGTATTACCAGCTAAATATTATATATTTTATTGCTTCGCGCTGCACACAGCAGGGTAGGAAGAGGAAACCAGAGAACCTAGTGTTAAGACACCCCGTTCTCTATTAACATTTCCGTTCCCCACTTTTCGGCGAATTGAGGCATTGCGTGCTGAGTGGTGGAACTCAACGCCGCGCTTTGCCTTGTTACCAGAGCGAGGAAATGAAAATATTAAATATTATTTAATATATTCATTTTCTGAAGTGGGAATTGAATCCATAATCTGTCGCGTTTACAGTCGCACGCTTGTGCTTCTGCGCCACGACAGGCCTAAATACAATAATTTATTACTTTGATTGAAATTTGAAATAAAATAATCAATATTTTCGGTAAAGTTGAAGTCATTTAAATCTCAGATTATAGATATGTTTGAGAGTGTTAGTAATAGTACACTTAAAACCTCCAACTTAATCTATCACAGTGGGTCAAGAGTCTTCAATGAAGATCGATACAATCAGTATTAAGTACAAGTGTGTGTTATTCGGATTTACTTCGCCATATAGTTTTGTACATTAATATTAATATTAGAATAATAAGTATGAGTAATTTTATGGAGGTTATCGTGGCGCAGGTGGCGGTGGCGAGAGATTGTGGGTTCGATTCCCACTCCAAGAAATGTAAAATTTAGTATTTTCATTTCTTGGGTTTGGTAACAAGGCAAAGCGCGGCGTTGAGTTCCGCCACTCAACACGCAATGCCTCAATTTGGCGAAAAGTGGGGAACGGAAATGTTGAAAGAGAATGGAGTGTCTTAACACTAGATTCTCTGATTTCCTCTGTCTACCCCGCTATATGCGGGATACAGCGTGAAGTAAAAAAAAAAATCTTGGCGTAGTGGCTGTCTTCCGTTTCAAGGTAAGCACCGTTGTGGCTTTAATCCCCACTAGGAGAAATTATGTTATGGAATACTCGCTCTGGAAAGCAAAGCTCGATGGCGGGTGAAAAGTGGGCAACGGAGTGTCTCGGCACTAAGTGCTCTCTAACTACCTTACTATGGAGAAAAAGTGTATACAATAGAGTAATACGCGTATATCGTCAGATATAGATATTATACGATTTATTTTTAACGAAAGAAATTGAAATGCAATCATAATTCGTAAAAATATTTTGGATCTCTCCTTCTCTCTCTTATTATTAAAATATATTATATAAAATACTAAAAATATTTTAGTAAAGTAAAATGTTATTCTATTCCCTTTGTATGTAATGAAACCAAAAATTCCGATAATTATAGCAGAAACGTTCAGCAGCCTTGTAGACGCTAAAAGTACTTAAAACCTTTCATTTCTTCAAAGAAACGATTTCGTATTGCAGAGAAATGCATCTCGAAATCCATCTACTATATGTTCTGAAACGGTTGAATATACATGTGACCCACTCGCTGTAGTGTTACTCATATGTATTGTGTAGGTACACGAGCTTTCTTATAAACTGTACCTTTTGTTAGCTTATTTACTGACATACCTACCTAATTTATTTTGGGTAGAGAAGTAAGTTAAACGCCTGTCCTGGCGAAGAGGCACAAGTATGCGACTGTAAAGCGACAGGTTGTGGGTTCGATTCTCACTCCAGTAAATGAAATATTTTCATTTTCTGGGCTAGGTAACAAGGCAAAGCGCGGCGTTGATTTCCGCCACTCAACACGCAACGCCTCAATCTGGCGGAAAGTGGGGAACGGATTTGTTGAAAGAGAACGGAGTGTCTTTACACTAGGTTCTCAGGTTCCCTCTGCCTACCCTGCTATAGGCGGGATACAGCGTGAAGTTAAAAAAAAGAAAAAAAAGTAAGTTAAATATGAAATTTAGCTGGATTTTGTCTATCTAATATTATAAATGCGAAAGCTTGTGAGATTAGATGGATGTTTATTACTTTTTTTCTAAAACTACTGAACGGATCTATATAAATCTTTATAGTCAAGTAGCCAAAAACTTTTGTGTAGTTTAGCAATAATATAAGTAGTAGCGTCCATATAACACGGTTCAATCACAGGTAAAAAATATATAAAAAAAAGGTCACTAGGAAAATGTGGGACTGAAAATGCAATTGAGAGCTATAAAAAAGTGCGCCAGGAATGTGTAGGACTTAAATTGCCAAAAAACAAGGTCGACAAAAGTAAATGCTAAAAAACAGCTCGCCAGCAAAATTTGAGAGTAAAAGTAGAGATTACTAAAAAATCTTCACATTCTATAACATCATGATGCCGGTCACCCCTAAATCTACCGGCATATCTTTTTAAAATTTTTATCTCTCGTCACTGATAACTACAAAAAAGTATATATATTCTTTATTGCACTTAGAAACAAGACATGATAGATAAAGGTATAGAGTTAATATTAACAATAGGTGGACTTATCTCTAAAAGAGATTTCTTCCAGCCAACCTGTGGAAGTGGGTGAAAGCAATAGTTAGCGGGATAACTAAAGCACAATACACGTATAAATTTAAGCATAATGTAAATTATAATATACTAAAAATCATTACATACATATACATATATATATAATATATATACACATACATACATACACATATATACGTACCTATATATACAAAGAATATTAATTTAAAATAGTTAATTTTGATACGTGCTGTCTGATTCTTTAATAAGATATTTCTTTAATGAGGTCTTAAAAGTATCTAGTATTTAAATGTTTAAATTCTCTTCTTCTTAACTTCACGCTGTATCCCGCATAAAGCAGGGTAGGCAGAGGGAACCTGAGGACCTAGTGTTAAGACACTCCGATGTTTAAATAATTTTTAATAATAAAAAATCTTGTTTTAGCGGGCGAATGGCACAGTGCAACGTTTTGGGTGTTGGTGGTAGGTGCGTCAGCGCTGGTTGTGGTCGCACTCGCCGCTTTGGCGTGCTGGGTCGCTCGTCGGCGCTCAACACTTGCTCACAAACTTGGTAAGAATTTCCACACCTCAACTGAATATTCGATATTTTTCATATTAATTCCTACAGTACACTATTGGGATCTTGTTACATTTTCGATGTTCATTAAAATATATCATTTTTCATGACAATGTTGAGACTGCGTAGGTATTGGAATAGCGTCTGACTTTAAATGCGATGAGTTGTGAATTCTCGATATGCAATCTTGACTTTGGGTAGAAACTGGAGTACAAAGCCGAGATACCGACATTAGGTTCTCTTTGAATATCCTGTTGTGTGAAAATATAAAAAAATATATAAACATATAAAGTAATAGCCAGTCATGTTTGAATGTAAAATAAAATAAGTATATTTCAATCTACGAAGTAAACATCTGTTAACATAATATCAGGAGGTAAACGCGGACCAGACAAGGCGCTGGTGTTCCAGCCCCCACGCCGCGCCACCGCCGTGAGGTCCCCGGGGTCCGCCACGCACTACCTGCGCAAGTCGCCGTCGCCGACCGCCGCGGCCCCGCCCGCTGCCACTACGCCTCCACAGCCTCAGCCGCCGACTAACCCTGTAAGAAAATATATATATATCCTAAAAACATATTACATAGATATACGTATTTATCACAAATAAATGATAACAAAAATAATGAAAATACTTATATATAGATATTTTATATCGAACTAAATATTCAATTACAAATACTTACAAATACAAAACTAAATATATGCATAATTTCTTAGCGGCTTTATTACTTTATATTAATTAATAAAGACTGCCGTACGTTCCATCGGACTCCGAACCGTTACATCGATGAAATGGTCAAAATGCCAAATTATATAGATTTAGATCACAAAGCGGAAATGACACACGTTCTTAAATAGTAGGCATAAAAATGCTGTTATTCTTATATTAATATGCTCGGCTCAACTGGTCATGAATGGTCTTTTTTTGTCTTGAATGACTTAAATGGCCAATAAAACATTTTCACATGACAATAAATACATAGATTGAAAAACATAAATAAAATCAGTATTTCCCCCAGCCATCGGGCGGTAACAGTCCACATACACCAACTGCCCCTGAACTCGCGACCCCCTTGAGCAAGGAGCTAGCCGACGCGAACGCCACTGAAAAACCAAAGCCTATTGAACCTGAGACCACTACTGATGGGCGACTTGGAGACCTGCATTTTAAGCTGCGGTGAGTATTTATGATTTTACCTGTCAATTACAATCAAAAGGAGATTTCTTTTTAAATGTTTTTTTTTTTTTAATTTACATTATATGTGAATTTTTCGATCAAAATCTACAACGATTTTTTTAACTATATATTACTTATACTTTTAATAATATTTTCTTTTATAACAATAAATTCAACTGAATAACCATATTCGAATACTCGTATACCTAAGTGTCTATATAAATCCTTATTGCATAATGTTCTGTCACATTTGTTACAGTTACAAAACATTTAAGAAAACTACTCAGTAACCCTTAGCAACGTGTATTTACGTGTAATTACATACTAAAGTACGTATAAGTGCTTAGATGTAGAGAATTATGAATCATAAAGTATGTCAAACATGATAATGAAACACAGTAATAAATAAGATAGTATATGTCGGCGATATATTGGTATATTGTTGTACAGGATCCATTTTCACAATTAAAATGCAGGCTTATAGGTCTTAGTTCATTTTCAGGATGGCTAAGTTATTTTATTACTTGATTTTATAATATTTATTACAAATATATTCTTTAATATTCAAAAACAACTTGATGCGTTGAATACAGAAATCGAAGAGTGTCAACTAAGTAAATCTTAAAGTTTATATACACAGTACCCCTTTGTGGGGGTTTCGTGAGAAACTTACAAAATAGACCTTAATAACATTTAAAAGGAATGTGAGCTTAACTTACAAAGGCTGCTTTCATCTGTTCGAGGAACGCTAGCTTATCGACAAATAACTTACAAATATAAATATTATTTTAAATAGCGGCATGTTAATATAAATATTTAGAGAAATATTAAGTGGAGAGTTGTCAGCTCATAAAAATGCAATGCAGACGACAATATAAGTTACTCTAAACTGTGAGAATTTTAAACATTTTACTAACTTAAACTAAAGGAAATACAAATCTTAAATATAATTAACAATTTTAAAATAATAAAATCATTACATATAGAATTGCGCCCATATATTACTTATATTTAATTACTATTTTATTTTATTATATTTTCTCATTATAATTCTTTATTATAAAAAGTAACGCCTGTCGTGGCGCAGAGGCACAAGCTTGAGACTGTAAACATGACAGGTTGTGGGTTCGATCCCCACTCCAGGAAATGTAAAAAGATAAGTATTTTCATTTCCTGGGTTTGGTAATTTTTGGTAATTTTTATTGTAATAATTGGCATGGCGGCGTTGAGTTACGCCACTCAGCACGCAATACCTTAATCCGGCGGAAAGTGGGGAACGGAGCGTCTTAACACTAGGTTCTGAGGTTTCCTCTGCCTACCCTGCTATAAGCGGGATACAGCTAAAAAAAATATAAAAGTATTAATTTTAATTGTGTCAAATATTATGTTCCTTCGTCTGAATAATTTCTTAAAGAAGGGTCCAAAATGTATCACATGAACACATGAAGTGTTTAATATAAGGAATATGAATATAAAATATGATCTTACCTGACGTGCTAGCGAAGTTATAGTAAGTCTATAAATATGTTATGAAGTATGGGAATTCTTTCGCATACCAGAATTTGACAAAAAAAAATATTTTATTTCTGTTTTGTAATGTTACTTATATTACCTTATATTAGCTATATTAATCTATATAATATCTATATAATATATAGATATTAATCTTTTTTTTTCTAATAATCGAGCTAAATTTTAAATGCGTTTTCAAATTTGTTGCGATGTATGTTTGATTTTTATTCAGTTCCACGTTTTTATTGTAAATTTATGAAAAAAATTAACAGAATTTATTATATAAAATTAAATATATACAAAATATGTTATTTCTATCATTACTTTCGTATTTCTATTTTTATTATGAGGAAAAAAAAATTTTTTAAGTAAAATGAAAAGACGTGAAACGGGAAAATCTGTTATATTAAAAGTATTATATTATATAATAACTTCATAATAAGTATTCTGAGGGACGACTTTAGGTAATATACCATAACTTCTTGTTAAAACAATTACTTAGCTCAACGTCAGAGATTTCCTTGACTTAAACAAAGCAACTTTTTCATTTATACTTTTTAATATTTTTGTTAAAAAATAGGGTATTAAATTTCTGAAATTCTTTCTTAATAATAAAAGAGAAAGAAATATTATTATTAAGTAATTGGTAGTATTACGATAGTTAGCTATAGTGTACAGTTGTGTTCCTCTACCTGTTATTTATACCGGATTCTTTAGAGTCAGCGCAGAGTGCATAAAAGACTTACCACTAGAAATACGCCTGTCGTGGCGCAGAGGCACAAGCGTGCGACTGTAAACGCGACAGGTTGTGGTTTCGATTCCCACTCCAGGAAATAGAATTTTTCATTTCCTGGGTTTGGTAACAAGGAAAAGCGCGGCGTTGAGTTCCGCCACTCAGGAAGTAATGCCCCAATTGAGCGGAAAGTGGAGAACGGAGTATCTTAACATTAGGTTTCCTCTGCCTACCCTGCTATATGCGGGATACAGCGTTAAGCTATGTATGTATGTATCCACTAGAAAAATACCATATTTTAATCTAACTAAGTCATATGTACAAACATTTTAACTGAATAGGAAATAAAACATTCACTCACATATTCTAAATGCAGTAGGAAACGGGAAGGTTTAAATAAAATTTTCCTTGCAACTTTAACCTGAGCTAGTGGAAAGGGAGGCCAATAGCTCGCGTAGTTCAGATGCAGAATGTTTGATGAGTGCCGTCTGGGAGTTACGTCTGGATGTAACATTCATACGCCGTGAACACATCAATCGTCGAGTGTGGTTAAATATGTATGCACATTGTAGCGGATCCTGCTACCGTGTGAGGTCATGAAACGTCTCTACATTTTTGTTTACGCTTTCTTAACTACGGCAAAGCTGGGGAAAGGTTGCTTATAATGTTATTTTTCTATTTCTTTGATATTTTTTTAGCTTTACGCTGTATTCCGCACATAGCAGAATAGGCAGAGGAAACCAGACACATAGTGTTAAGACACTCCGTTCTCTTTTAAATATCCGTTCCCTACTTTCCGCCGAATTGAGACATTACGTGCTGAGGGGCGGAATTCAACGCCGCGCTTTGCCTTGTTACCAAAGCAAGAAAATGAAAATACTAAACATTATTTAATATTTCTGTTAATTTCTTTTTTTTATGTATATACAAGGAAAAATATCATGGAACGTATGTAGCCTTCGTCGCCTTTTCTTCGATTTTCTCTTATATGTCGCCAAACGTAATAAAAGTATAACTTATAAAGGTATTAGGTATATTCTATTTGTATGTCTCTAGCACTTCCAGCCTCGCTTATTTTTTATAAAAGGTCATTACACATTTTGTTCCTCAGTTATTAAAATATTTTCTTTTAAATATTTTTTATAATACTTAAGCACTCACGTACGGTCCATTCGGTAATGAATTTACCCGTGCAATATCTGTGACCTACTTTTTAAAAATTCTATCCCCTATAATTGGAACTCTTGTTGCCTTTAAATGACTTTTAATGAGGTGAATATTTTCTATTGCGAAAAAATATTTGCTATTTAATTTTAAAATACATAATAGAACCTTTTAGTGACTATATCATATCTATATAAATATTATAGTTAGCCTTTGCCATAAATAAATAAGTTTGTGTGTTTGTGTGTCTATGTTTATATGTAGTCACTTCAAAATGCTATTCTCTTCTCTTTAAACGATTTCAAAGAGAAGGAGGTTCTCTATATATTAATCCGACTGTAGTTGTTTATGTTATTGCATTACATTTTACTAGGTGAACCGACTTTCAAGATTTATTTAAATTTAGTTAAAATCTAACAAATAATTTTTGAGTGAATTAATGTTACTTTTTAGTGCTTTTTTTATAAACTCGTTTAAAATTGGTTTATTTAATTCTTAACTTTTTTTTTAGCTTCCGCTGTATTCCGCATATGGAGTGGGAATCGAACCCACAAACTGTCGTGTTTACAGCCGCACGCTTGTGCCTCTGCGCCACGACATACGTTTAATTCTTAATTATATCTAATATATTTGATTTAATTATCTATAGTCCTTAAAATAACTTTCTGCCTTTTTATATTCAATGTCAGGTGATACACCCAAGTTCATTCTTATATAAAGAATAATTTGTAAAACATTATTCCACATGTCAATACCAGTTTATTTACATATCGACAATAGGCTATGAGCGTGGCTCGACATATTGTATAACGGCCGCAAAATCAATACGATTACTAAGTCGTATTTTAACCGCAGACAATTACCACCCACGCTCACCCTGAGGGGGGATCGCTAACAGATTTATCAATAATTGTTCTCATCAATCCTTGATTGCGTTTGCTTAGTACATATTGTACATGCGTAGTTTACTTTATCTGTATATTTATAATAGCTTTCAATATATGTAAAAGATCAATCTTTGGACATTTTAACGGCTTTGCCCCAGAATTAGGCAACGATTTTTTTTTTCTTAACTTCACGCTGCATCCCGCATATAGCGGGGTAGACAGAGGGAACCAGACATCCTAGTGTTAAGACACTCCGTTCTCTTTCAACATTTCCGTTCCCCACTTTCCGCCAAATTGAGGCATTGCGTGTTGAAAGGCGCGCTTTGCCTTGTTACCAAACCCAAGAAATGGAAATACTAAATTTTACATTTCCTGGAGCGGGAATCGAACCCACAACCTGACGCGTTTACAGTCGCACGCTTGTGCGCTCTCTCTCTCTGCGCCCCGACAGGCGACGTTTGATTTTTATAATAATATTAAGCATACACATACTACCTCTTTACGAAGAACTATTTTTTTTTCATATGATTTTTTATTATTTGTGATTTTTTTGTTTATATCTTTGTAAAATATATTATTTCTTTAACGTATGCAATAATCTATCTAACTTTATTTGTATATGTCTTATAACTAAGAAGATTTACTAACTATAATCCTGATTCTTTAGACAAAAATGAGCCAGCTCCCTTATGCGTAATTTTTAATTAGGTACATCTTTTTATTTTACGCATAAATGTTTTTCGCCGACACGTCGGGTAATTTTCTTTGTAGTGTAAATTATTGTAAAAATCACACGTTAACATTTTTGTAATTGTATTTTATTTTGTTGCAAATCGCAGTTGTCAAGCGAAACGAGTCGGGGATTGAGCCCCGTGATACAAAAATAAATGAATTGTATTTCGAGTGACAAACTTTTAATTGGTTTAGTCATTGACCAAATTAAACAAGTCAAATGTAATAAAAATAAGCTGACGTCGCCATATTTTATATGCAATTATATCATAGTTATACATACGGTATGTATTTATTATTTGACAGTCAATACTAAAGTCGAAAATTGACTATAGCTAGCTGCTCTTTGTAACTGAAATTGATTGCTCACTACATTATTCCTGTACCTGTAGTTTTTTTTAGCTCCACGCTGTATCCCACATATAGCAGGGTAGGCAGAGGGAACCTGAGAACCTAGTGTTAAGACACTCCGTTCCTCACTTTCCGCCGAATTGAGGCGTTCCGTACTGAGTGGCGGAACTCAACGCCGCGCTTTGCCTTGTTACCAAACCCAAGAAATGAAAATATTAAACTTTTACATATCCTGGAGTGGGAAACGAACCCACAATCTGTCGCTACTTACTTACTTGGTACTTGTGCCTCTGCGCCACGACAGGCTTTACCTGTAGTATGTACAGATTATAAAACTTTTAAAAATATTACCTTGAATTAGATCTGATTGAATAAGCTAAACCACACTAAAAGTCATATACGTTACCCTTGGCGGCGGCCGCAAAATAAATAGCGTTTTATTGCCGTGACATCGGGACACGGTTGTAAAATGATCATAACGTGGATACGACTGATATAGCTGATAGCTTTATTATCTATTATTTTAATAGCACTGTCTAGTTAATCGACACTAATATCGGTTTAACAGGTATACAATAAATAAATTATTAATCAAAAATATGTTATTAAATACAAGGATTTCTACATGTTAAGCCCTTTTACCCATATTCTGTGAGTTGTACAAAAATATATTTAAATATAGCAGCCATTATTTATTAACAATAATAATTAATATTATCCTATACTTACAAGATCATCAGAACTATATGAACATTCCAAATTTTAAGTGATTAGACACTCACTAGCATAGTAACAAAGGAACTCAAAAAACATTTAATTAAAATGATAATTTGTAATGTCCACTAAGGAGGTAGGTGCTATTTATTTTGTAACGTCCACTCTAGCATTGAACACAACCGTTCAGTCGTAAAAAGAAACACCGCATGTATGGATGTTTTGTAAGTATACATGAAACATATTAGTGTCAAAGAAAAAAAATGTTCATTAGTTAATTCCTTAATTATGGCTTTCAAGCGTGTGAGCTGAGCACAAATCACTTCGCTAATGTCACGTTGTACGGAAAACACACGAAGGATCACCTGGAAATAATTAGATCTTATACCGTCAGAATATTTTTGTTTTTTTACAATAGTTTTTAACGTTCTTCACTTCTTTTTAGCTTACGCTGTATCCCGCATATAGCAGGGTAGGCAGAGGGTTCCTGAGAACCTAGCGTTAAGACACTCCGTTCCACCGAATGAAAGCATTGCGTGCTGAGTGGCGGAACTCAACGCCGCGCTTTGCCTTGTTACCAAACCCAGGAAATGAAAATACTTTTACATTTCCTGGAGTGGGAATCGAACCCACAACCTGTCGCGTTTACAGTCGCACGCCTGTGCCTCTGCGCCACGACAGGCGTTAATAGCATCTGAATATTTTTGTTTTTCATATTTATTTTTGGCAATTGTTTTTAACGTCCTTCTGTTTCACTTTAATACAATATTCAATTAAACAGAACAAATACTTATAGTGACATGTCGTTTTCTTTATGACCTCTAAGATAAACACAGTTTACGTCCCCAGACAGGGGGACAATATCGTGTGGTAAAAGCTATAAAAGACCGATACGCGACGGGGGAGCTTGTTTATTAAATCATGAAAGTAAGTCGGCTTAATATAAAACCGTTGTATTGATTATACGTAATAGAGATACCTAAGTATAGATAAGTAAGATACCCTCACATATAAAAAATATTGAATCAATTCATACTTTTAAGAAACAATTATCCGATTATTTTTTTACTGAAAAATGATTGAATTTAAATTTGTCATAACATTTTGAGTAAAGGATGTATGATGTGGTAATAAACTTAAATAATTAAGTGTATTTATTAAGCATCGACTATAAATATTATGAATTGTACTTGTGATCGTGCGTAAAATGTCTGCGACGACTAATTGTAAGTTTAACCTTTTATCTATTGTTATCACGTAAGTGACATGTATGTCTTTGTTGAAATAAAGTTCTTCTTTAAACCTAAGTAATGTTAACGAAGTAAACCTAAACTGGCTAGCTGCGTTCTAAATAAGTGTTATTTTATCGTCGTCGTAAATAGAAGACTGAAGACTTCGAGTAAAGAGCACCCTCATGGGCTAAACTCAATCCAGAATTTTTAATTGAATGAGCTAAACATAAGCCTTTTAATTACTGCTTATTCTTACAAAAAAATACAATTGTATTTACAATTATTACTACAAATAATTTGTAATGATAGTGTGTATTTAATTACAAACTATAAAATGCATCGCCCAATAGCACGATCCTTCTTTTGCAAAAAGATTTTAGAATTTTAGCTTTCGAAAAACCTTAATGATTCATTATATCTCGACTTCAACGAGAGTTCATTAATTGTCTAATTCTTAATATATTGCCATTCTGTTAAATGCTAAAAAATTACATGGTTTTGATAAAATTCATTGAGCTTTGTACACCCTCTACTATTTAATATTAACAGATGTCGACTTTATAAAGCGGACGGTTGACGTTGAACCAACTCTGGATGGGTTTAAGCCATTCATGCATATTTTAAAATGCCAACAAAGTAATTCCCTGCTGTTACAAAGTCCACGTTATACCATACAATTACTTTGTAGGCATTTAATCGTGGCTGGATTTTAGAAATATGTGTAGAGTGAAACAGAATATTTTAAATTTAACACAAAACATAGACATAGCTTTTTTAGGTTTTAAATACTAAAGTAAAATTTATTTCCTTCGTAATAGAAATTACTTTTTTTTATGTACATGATTTCGGTCGAATCTTCATTTTCGTGGAATCTGCCATGCCAAAAATTGAAATTTTTGTTTTCCGTTGTTTGTTTACAATGAAAACAAAAGTCTCGTTTTATACCTTTTCTTAGGAATTTTAGGAAGTAGAAATCAATGCTCTTCTACCCTCCATAAGTATCAGGCCCAGGCCCTTCGTTTCTATGCGTTACAGTCACTCACTGACTAACTGAAAATCTTTATATAGATATACAGATGTTATTTCCTTATATAATGTTCAAATGAAAATAATTTGTATATGTCCACTCCATCCACTTACGTTTCGCCGCATTGCCTAGAGCATCGTATTCCCTGCCAATTTGGCTATGAACTTCATGCTAACAAGCTAGCTTTCTATACAACTAAGCTCTGAAAATTTGTTTGAGTTGCCATTTTCAATATAAATCCATATTATTAGAAATCACCCTAGCCTGATAAAAGGGAAGTAAGATTTTTGTCAATAATATATATATCAGAAGGTTTTTCTGTTCTTGAACTATAAGGAATATTTAATCAGTGTTAGCTTTGTAAGGCTGTAGTTCTACTTCGAATATTTGAAGTTGTAATCGCAATATTTCTCAGAAATATATCTAGAAATAAACAAAAGAGTTAGAAAGTTTGCATCAACTTTGGAAATATAATTTGCCCAAAAAATTGTCTCAATTTTTAAAAAAGCCCAAACTAATATATTAGTAAAGAAAATCATTGCCAAAAATATACAAAAATAAAAAAAATATTAATGTTAAAATAATATTATAAATTTTGTAGATATGAGAATGAGAAAAGTGCTCTAGTGGTGTCGGTGGTGTCCTGCCAGGGCCTGCCGGGCCGCGAGCCCGCCGGACCCGACCCCTACGTCAAGCTGCAGCTTCTACCGGATAAACAACACAAGGTGAAGACGAGGTGAGTTATAGTTTTTTAATAAGTGATATAAAGCTAATGTGGCACATCTATTTATTTGTCCCATTTTAGACTTGATTTACTTAAAATGTGTTTAATAAATTGATAGATTAAAGACAATGTCATCTAAGGTTTTAATAGACTGGTGTTCTCTCGTGGTTCCAGCACCTAGTTAATAAATTAATAAATTAACTAGGTGCTGGAACCACGAGAGATAATAAAGACAATTAAATTAATGTTTTACAATTATTTCATTGAGCAGAGTAGTCCGTAAGACTCGGTGCCCCGTATACGATGAAGATTTTACTTTCTACGGCATCGCTCCACACCAGCTTACTGCCATCACCCTGCACTTCGTCGTCTTGAGCTTTGATAGGTTGGTATTGTAGTTTGCATTAAATGTATGAATGTCAAATGTTTTTTCTTTACAAAAATAAATGAAATTTATTGTGAGAAGAATTTTCTTTTGCAAATATAAAGTCAAAGCCAAACTCAAATAAGGTTGTTCAAAATAAGAAGGTACACTCGAAGCACTATAATAAGAGAACTGACTAAACAAAAGCTACATGCTACATTTTTATAAATAGATATTCACGGGATGAGATCATTGGCGAAGTGGTGTCGCCGCTGTCGGCGCTACAACTGCAGAGCGGAGAAGCCATGGCGCTGTGCCGTGAAATACAGCCACGTAGTTTGAAGGTACGAGTCGAACGAAAGTACGAATTCTGCTATAGAATAGTGTAAATAAATAATAATAAAACTGCATGAAATAAATTAGGTGAAAATCAGCGTAACAAAGCAAAATAGACTTAATTTAATATATTAACTATTATTACAGTATGTTACTGCAAAAGTTTTAAAACAAAAAAAAACAAACTGTATGCATAGAATTTGATTGAAGACAAATTTTCTAATGGTAAGGTACATTTGGGCCCTACCCAAACCACATTTTTTGTCATTTCGTCCTTATTCTTGTACAGTATTTACTAAACGAAAGTTTATCGTATGTATAGATGCGCAGCGTGGGTCGCGGCGAAGTGCTAGTGTCGCTGTGCTGGCAGCCGGCCGCCGCGCGCCTCACCGTGGTGCTGCTGAAGGCGCGCAACCTGCCCAAGATGGACGTGACCGGACTCGCAGACCCGTAAGTACACTATACAATTACCTCATATACCTGTCACGATAAGTAATTCTTTAATTACACACTTCTTCCTGTATTTGCTATGTGGTAGTCAGTAAAAAGTTGTCATGAGTTAAGATGTCACTCCGTTTTCTGCTTCCTGACCCAAATCAAGAAATAAGAAGCTTAAATTGTGGAGCTTAACTTCGCGCTTCATCAGTATTGTAAAAATAATATAAAAATATAAATAGTGGGATCAAACCCATAACCATCATGTTTACCGTCAGATACTAGGCATATATATATACTACTATACTAGGCAGCAAGAACGGCTCTAATACATCATTTAAATTATAAAAAAGAACATACATACATACATCGCAAAGTGGGGAACGGAGTGTCTTAACACTAGGTTCCCTCTGCCTACCCCTAAAAAGAACCCATGGTCACAATATGTAACTACATCTAATTATTTTATAATAGTATTCCAAGTTATCCAAATACTAATAAATCAATATCTTCCTAGCTACGTGAAAATGTACCTGCTTTACAACGGCCAACGCATCGCCAAGAAGAAGACGCACGTGAAGAAGCGTACACTGAACCCGGTATTCAACGAATCCTTCGTGTTTGAGGTGCCGGCGGCGCCCAACGCCGCACTCGACCACGTCGCGCTAGAACTGCTCGTACTCGACTGGGACCGCGTCACTAAGAACGAGGTCAGTTCATTTGTCACAAGCCTAATTCACCGCAAATTTCCTATTCACGCAACGCCAACTTTTTATCAATTCTTCACCTTAAGTACTGTTAAATACTTATAGCTCTCTATTTGTTCTTTATTTAATACTTTCCATTTCCTCCTCATTATTTACTGGTCATATTCAATTATCACGTATAACTCTTTATGGCTATTAGATACTTTTTAATAAATATGTTGTGACACTACAGACGCTTCGTCAGTATCTTTTTTTTTTTATTTTTTTTACATCAACGTTACTATTGCTATTAATATGATTAATAATATTATTAACGCCTGTCGTGGCGCAGAGACACAAGCGTGTAACAGGTTGTGGGTTCGATTCCCACTCCAGGAAATGAAATTTTTCATTTCCTGGGTTTGGTAACAAGACAAACCGCGGCGTTGAGTTCCGCCACTCAACACGCAATGCCTCAATTCAGCGGAAAGTGGGGAACGGAGTGTCTAAACACTAGGTTCCCTCTGCTTACCCTGCTATATACGGGATACAGCGTGAAGCTATGTATGTATGTGATAATACTATTGTGATTAATAGTACTTAATACTAAGGCTAAGTAGCAAGTATTTTCTGTTTTGCTTATGGTCACAATTACACTATTATGATATTTGTTGTTCACATGATTTCTTCAATAAATTTAAGTAGTTAAAATTCACTTATCTACATGAATTATATTCTTGTATAATAGAAATAAAGACAGGTCTCAAATTGTCAATCTCACCACTGTCATTCACTTGTCAATTTTATGCATTTCTTTTCTTTCCTTTTTCACTCCCCATTCTTAACTTAATTAGCATTTTTTTTTTAATTTGTAGGTAATCGGTCGCCTAGAGCTAGGCGCGGACGGCGTCGGCACCGCGCGACACCACTGGCGCGAGGTGCAAGCTGCGCCGCGCCGCCAGATCGCTGACTGGCACAAGCTGAAGGAGTGAACCCTCAACTCTTAATCCCTGAACCCCGATCCACGCATCTCCAACCCCTCACCGCCCGTGACCCCACGCTATGAACCCCTCGTCGTAAACATCAATATCGCGTAAATCAAAATGTAATTAAACAATTTGTTTTGTTGTATAATTAAACAATATTTTGTTTATTTTAATTCAACAATTATATTTTTTAGAATATTTTGTTTGCTATAAAATACTGATAGCTAACCTTCTTTATATTTTTTATTACTAAAAAAATAAATTAACATTTTTTTTTTGACTTACGCGATGTTAAAAGAGACGTCATGCTTTCTTCATACAAGTACCAGGTTACTTAACTGATAGGGATATGGCAGTAGGAAATCCTTCCATTCCATTACACCTATTTACAATGACAGACCATTAGGTTATATAATCTCATACTATTCGTTTTCAATATGAATAAAAGTACTTATTGTTATATGAAGACCGCACAATAAAATCGAAAGCGTATGTTTTATATAATATCAAATAAAGATCATAGTCAGAATAATTAAATATTTGTAGTATTCACAATATTTTTTCTAATAAATAGCCTAGAGATTTCGCACCGTCAGTCTAAGGTTGTCCTGTTGGGATATTTCAAAGTTGAAACAAAATTTAAATTTTCTTTGTTTTTTTTTTCAATGATTATTATAATTTTAGATGATTGTTTGCTTTGTTATTTCAGCTAATAGTATAGATACTATCAATTATAATAGCGGTTGAGTTAGTAGATTCGATGCCGATAACATATAAATATGAGGAATTTACCTATGTAGGTATGTTTTCTGGTTTTTAATTATTCTAATAAAACACTTATTTTATATGTAAATATTTTATAAATATAATATTCTAATGCTACCCTCATACTGACGGTCAGAATCTCGAAATCTATGTAGCGACATATGTATTTTTGATAAATAAAATCAAGAATTATTAAGCCGTCTAAAATATTCATTCAAAATCCGTGCTTGCAATACAATAACTAAAAATAGCAATAGCAGAGTTATATCGTCGAACATTCTTCATACACTACATAGAACAATCTGTAAAGTCCGTTACAGTACTCTTTTTACTTTTTTTCCATTAATTTATGACCAGAATAATAAGTAAAGAATCTCATTCGATATTGCTAATCGATCCGAGTATTATAGAAAGGGCCAAATAATCATTACATAATCGGTATTAAAAAAAATATTCAGCACAAGAGCATATAAAATAAAATAAATATTATATGAAAAGATAATTGTGAGGAATGAAAATATATATTGGGTAATTAAGTAGCCAAAGTCCAGAAGCAGGTAAACGTTTCATTTAGAGTTAACTTAAAACTTTGTAGTGATATTTTGTATTAGATAGATAAATTTTTTTCATTACCGAATTAGGATACTTCACATCCATGTTTGTTTAAAGGAACGCACATGTCCGTTAGTCGTGTCTCAAAATTAGATGTTATTGTAAATGTCATGTTTAAATAAAATATGGCTTTGATGTTTCCGTGATATTTGTTCATTACGCTATTAAAAAAGAACAACAAAAACAAGAAGAACATACTTGCTGCCTAAATGGCAAAATAACTGATATTATATTTCATCATCAACATGAATAACTCTCTAATTATTTTTAAATTAAATATTCAACTATATGAACAAGATATCGCGTAATGAATGAATATAACAATAGTGTATAATTATTCGAATATGAGATGGTTTAGAACGGAGCAAAAAAATATTGCTCTATATATTAACATATCTAATTTTTAAGACACACGATTATTGACATACAAAGATCCTATTAGATATTACGTACATATTATTTTGTAATAATTTAATTCGATTATGAATAATTGTTTAATTATTAATGTTTTACTAATAATTTTATATTATAGATAGCCTACAGATTACCCAAAAAATAAATTAAAGACATTCGCCCTTTTTCGTTGTCACCATGTATTGAATAATTGATATGATAATTAAAATTAAGTCATTGGTGTAAAAGATAACTATCGAAAAATATATGATAATTGAAAATTATTTAGAGTCATTATTTCTAAGATAAAATTCAGTTTTATAATTTAAAAGCACCAGTAATGGTATGTTTTTTTTTAATTCAAATTTTAATCTGTGCTGAAGTGACAAAATGGCGGGAATTATGATAACTACAATTGGCTGATACTAAGCAACCGTAAATTTTCACTTTAGTATATATTAAAATATTAATTTCCTAATTTAGGCTTTGAAAGCCGAAATATTCAGTTTTTTATAATTTGACATTGAATTGACTCGATGTAAGTGTATTTAATATAAGTCTAAACATTTTAACATCAGGTATGTTATCGGGGATGTGCAGAGTGGAGATAGCATAATTGATGCTAAATCTGTCTTAATACTCATCTAGTTTAAACTTCTTACAGTGGAAAGAAGAAATAAATCTATTTTATACGTGTAGCCATGTAGGTAACAACGGCTCATTTGACGAGGCTTCGAGCTTGTAGTCACGTGTACCTTATAGTCGCGTATCCCATAGCTTTTGTCTGTACCCGGTTTCTTCTTAATATTATATTGATAACTACCGAAATATCGTTATTCTATATTCCAAATACTAATTAAAACATATTTAAATGACAATTATAAAAAAAGAAAGTGTAACCAACTGGTTCGAGGCATGAAAATGAATACATCATCAAGCGCAAGTAAAATATTAATTATTACCATATTTCGGTAGTTAGCAATTATTTTTGTACATTAGACGTTGTTGTCACCATTTCACGCATATTAATCTTAGTAGTCATAGATCTTGATCTTATTGGTGTTACTCTTATTGTAGCGACAATAAGGTAGTCTTACTTTAAGGAACTATCGACTAAGTACGATATTTTACCTGATTTCAACAAACTGTTACTTTTCAAATATTTAATTTGTTTTCAAGTAAAGTACCTAACTAGTTATCTCCTTACCTTAATTTTAAGTTATTAGATTTAGATCAATTTATTCAAAAGTGAATATTTTTAAAAAATATTAAATATAAGTACTATTTAATATTGTGTATCTCATTGAAATCTATAAAAATATGTATTTCGTATATAAATCTAATATACCTATTGTAAAATTACGAACACGTCGCTCCATACTTCAACATTCCAGATGTAATTGTAAATATTCATCGAAACGTAACGAACCTTTTACTCTTACTTACTATATTTTTAAGATATTTTTCTTATGAATAAGTATATTTTGTTTTGGGTAAAATGTTTTTTTATAATTTCTAAATGTTTGAGTGTAGTAGATGCATATTCAATTTTAAACTTCTAAGCTAACACACAGCACATACTATACTATGGCAGGAGGCAAGCTATAAGGCGAAAAGTAATATTTAATTTTACTTATATTATAAAAGATAATTGTATTTTAATATGCTATTATTTAAAATCGATTAATTTCTTATAGCTCATAACTTAAAGATTGATTCTTCACAATATGTTTCACTGAATCGATATTGTCTCCTGCGATAGTTTAGAACGAATTGAACATGAAACCCCTTAAAAGTTATCACACTAGAACTTTATTCGATTTTTATTTCAGTAGTATCTTAGTATATTGATTTTTTTTAATTTTTTTTTAATAATAGCTGAGATCGACAATATAAGTTATTTATTTAAATATATATTAAATATAATTCCGTTCTTCTGTGATAATGTTTGAGTCCAGCACAGTGCAGCCATGCAGACATACAAGTCACCACCGACATCAGATTTGTATACTAAGTGATTTTAGTGAATAAATTATTGACTGGTGCTTTCACAATAATTGTAAGTTTTATTTCAATATCTCCCCCTCCTTGATATTCCTTTCTTATTTTTCAAAAATACAAATATTAAAAAAGAAATTAAATAAATTTAATTGAGGTAGTAAGGCAAGGCGCAACGTTCAGTTCCGTCACTCAGCACGCAATGCTTCAATTCAGCAGAGTGTTTCAACATTAGTGTTCTAGAACTTATTTAAGCCTAGGTTCTCAGGTTCCCTCTGCCTACCCTACTATGTGCGGGATACAGCGTGAAGCTAAAAAAGAATTAAGTATGAGCTACATAAATATATCTAGTTCAAGTATATATAGTCAGAGTTCACTCTCTCTTTTTCTCTCTTCTGCGTGTCAAGTAGCGGAACTTGCGGTGTTGATTTCCGCCGCTTTAATATTTATAAAAAATGTAACTATATAATAGTTATACATACATACATACATAGCTTCACGCTATATCCCGCGTATAGCAGGGTAGGTAGAGTGAACCTAGTGATAAAATACTCCGTTCTCCACTTTCCGCCGAATTGAGGCATTGCGTACTGAATGGTGGAATTCAACGCCGCGTTTTGCCTTGTTACCAAACCCAGGAAATGAAAAACTTAATTTCCTGAAGTGGGAGTCGAACCCACAACCTGTCGCATTTACAGTCGCACGCTTGTGCCTCTGCGCCACGACAGGCGTTTTAAATAAATGAAACAACGTATACGTAACAATAATAGTTATAAATAAATGAAACAACGCTTTATTTATTAATTGTATATTTGATATCAAATCTTAATACATATAACACAGCTTAACAAATTTTAAATATACACTAGACTAATTCATCGTTGAGTAGCTATCGTGAGATGCGAGTGAGATCTGTTTAAACTTTCTTTGAAAAATGAAAATGGTACAAAAAAGTCGTGAATATCTTATAAATATATGACATGTTAAATAAATAATCTTAATACAGTAATAGGCCTGAATATTAAAAAACTTACTTTATAATTTTCGGCTAAGATTAGTTTTTGGAAACATAAAAGATAAATGTCATTTTTAAATTATTTCGTCCCCAGAAATGTTACCAGTGTATTCTTAATTATTTCGATATAACATTTAAAATAATCGCATATGTTGTTATAGATGCAATATTGCCTGTACTTAATTAAAATAGGTGTTTTTTTAAAAAAATATGACCATGTAGAATAAAAGTAGAAAATATTAAAATAAATAAAAATAGCATAAACAAATAATTTAAAAAATAATTATTAGAGGTAGACTAAAATTATTTATTTTTCAATAATGGCAAACAATATTGCATCTATTATATAAAAGTGAATAATTATAATTTATTACACAGTTCAAAATGATTTATAAAAAAAAAAACAATAAAACGTGTATGTAGTATATGTAGATGTGTCAAATTAAAAATCCAAATAATAAGCTTAAGAAGTGATGTTATTTAATATGCTTCAACGGAAAATAGTAATTGCAATTAAGTCATGTTATTTCGATGTTGATTAAAGAAAGTATTAGAAAAGACTATAGTTAAAACATGTGCAATAATATTTTGCTTGATTGATTTTGATTGAGATATGTATGCACATTGATTATTCGATTGTATATTTAGTAATGAGGTGATTTATTCGATTCAAACCGTTTACTAACAAATTTAAGGGTTTTTCTTATAAAAGTAATGTTCAGTAATACATTTTCATATTAAAAAATTGTTTTCATAATAATAATTCTTCCAATTCACATTTAGTTTTAAAAACAGATGGACAAGGGTCTATCAAAATTTTTGATAGAAAATACTGGAATATCATGTTCGAAACGGAACACATCGACGACAACACGTAAATATTCACTTAACTAGACATTCAGTGAACAGTACCAAGCTACTTTACATACATTACATAACATATTGTCATTTCAATACAACTACACGGACGTCTCTTTGATATCATCTAGCTGACGTTCATATCAACGATATTCACAGCGAATTTGAAATTAAAAACATTGTTCATTGTCATACTTTCTACAAAAATAATTAAATAATTTTAAAACATTTTAGACTGTTTTTTTTGATGAGAAATCTTATTCGAGATTCAATGAAATCGGAATCCAAGTTTTATAGATCAACCATGGACAGAAAAGATGCCTATCTTGCGGCGGAAATTAGCCGGATATTATACTGTAACTGATACGCCACCGGAAGTCAAGGTTATTAAATAGTATGCTTTCAAATAATGTTATCGCTTGATAAGCGAATTAATGGTAGATAAAAGACCCGATATAAGTCAAGTTTAACATTTTTAATAAAGGTATTGATTTTATGTCATTTTATTATTTTATATTTAATGAAATTCTAATGATTGAACTATGATGCGATGAAAACTTAATGAATGGTTGTCATTGTAAAAGTTACTTCAGCATTTATCTACAATCTCGTGGCAAGTTTGTGCAAGCGTGAATCGTAAATGCTACCGCTACACTTACTGTTTGTAAACTAAAAACTAAATTAGTTTATTGCTAATAAAAAAGATATGATGTAGTTCAGATATGTTTGAACTATTCTAGATATTAAAATTTTGGTCCGAATTGTCATGTTTTGTTCATTTAAATTAGAAAATACTCTTAAAATAATACATTCGGTTTTATGAATAATAGGAGGAGAGTCGGAAATAGTGTACAAGTGTTACAGAGATTAATATTTAAAATTTATTGTATACATGTAAAATTTATATAAATTAGAAGTCAAGTGAGATACAGTAAAAGTTAAAACTACTTGTTATATTTTTCTATAGAGAAATGTATAATTAAAATATTTATTTCGATTCGTAGTTAATAGTAATAGAGTAAGTTATAGTCCAACTACAAAGTGTAGAGTTACTGGCAGCTCACTTGTTATACGTTTTAAAATAACTAAATTTTCATATAAATAAACTTATAAATTAAAAAATATAATATATAAAAATTAAGCAGACTTATTGGAAACGTAACGTTATCGCTTATATGTAAAATAGTTTTAGAAATATTGGTAACGGTAAAGATATTGCCTTACACCACTAACCATTGAATGTACAAGTTACGCGCTAATATTTACAAAACGCCGAACACAACAAACATTCAAACAATGAACATCGACATGAGAGGCAAGAATTGAATCACTAGCGATGTCGGATTTTATTAAGTATGTATTTAAACATGCTCTCTAAGCTAAATTGTGCAGCAATGTGCTTTAAGATATGTAATTTACTATTTTTCCATCAATTCTTACTAATATTATAAAATGCGAAAGTAACTCTGTCTGTCTGTCTGTCTGTCTGTTACGCTTTCACGGCTAAACCACTGAACCGATTTTGATAAAATTCGGTATGAAGATAGAACTGAACTTGGGAAAGGACATAGGACACTTTTTATTGCGAAAAAAATAGTAGAAGGGGTTGAAATACAGGATGAAAGTTTGAATAGAAGTTCCTTATTGTCAAACATAAAATCATGTAAGATTATTTAACTGTTTACAACTTTCACACCTAAACCACTTAACCATTTTTGACAAATAGTCTAAACCTTGGGAAAGACTATAACTCTACTCCTTACCATGTCGCGCGATATAACCGAATTCCACGCGGGCGAAGCCGCGGGTGAAAAGCTAGTCAAGAATATTCTGTCAACTTTTTTATACTTCTTTGACCTAACGTTTTGTATCAATATAGTTTTTTCCCATAAAATTATGTTTGAACCATTGCTCACATAGTTCATAATCCGACATCTAGTGAAACAGTCACAAATCAATAGTGGGCTTCGTAACGCTTTTATAACAACGTATAACACATAATATAATATATTTTATATAAAATGGCTTGTATCCGAAATAAATAAAGGTTTTTCATTATTGTTGCAAAGTGTGCGTTACGAATTGAATAGTAAAGTCAGGCATAGCGATAACTAACGGCAAAACACGGCAAGTTCTTGTAAATTGTCAATTTTATAATATATATTACTTGTAAACCTACTCGTATAGTATAAAGGTAAAATTGGTATTTACGAGTATATTATCGTCTTCATATAGACCTTAAAAGCGCTATAATGTGATATTCAAAGATTTGAATTAAACAATATGTAAAACTGTCATTCTATGACGTATGACGAAGACTTTCTTACTTCATATAAACACTTTCCAAGAAAACAGGAAAAGTGTTACAGTTGAGTATTCATTACAGTCTTGTTTTACTGCTCTTTGGGTTTTAGAGAGCGTCTGTTTTCGTTGCTCTTTTAAGAGCCTAGTTAAAAATGTTACAAATATTTTTTTTTAGTAACAATTATTGAAAAGTATGAAATGTTCAGTATTGTCATAAGTCTTACATTTTCAACTTTTCATTTGTTAATCAAAATGTATCTAGGCTCATACAGCTTATAAATGTAATGGCAAAAGTGTTCGTGAAAATACGCTTAAGCGACACTAATTTGTAACAAAATTTAGTGCAGTGTAAGAGAGTCAAATCTCCATTTGTGGAGATAACGTTTGAATGATCCCATTTTGTCAAAGTTCTTCATCTTGCTCATAAGACCGATTGGAATCGCAAGTCAACATCAGTTTTAATATAAACATTACAAATACATTAATATTTGACATATATTAAAATACAAAATCAATATTATTCAATACATTTCAAATATGAAGCTATTTTAAATATGTTTACAAACAATCTACGATTCCTATAGGACAAATAGCAAGGATTAACATCCTAATGACTGAAGTCCCAGGACAGTTGGTTAGTTAGGAAGTAGGACGGCACATGTATATTAACATTATTATATTATAGCAGGCCTCGGTCCAGCTCCTTTCGCAGCATCCTCGTCAGTTTAAGGACATCTTCGTCGATTTGTCCTGAAAACAGTGAATCTAAGAGCTCACCTCTAGACGCGAGAGCGAACACGCCGGCAAGTCGCGACACTGACTTGTCGGACAAGTGTCGCTCTACTACTGACCTGCAAGTAGGAAAATATATTAAATAATAACATAAAAAGTAATACTTGGTAACAAAGCAAAGCGCGGCGTTGAGTTCCGCCACTCAGCACGCAATGCCTTTATTCGGCGAAAAGTGGCAAACGAAAATGTTAAAAGGGAACGGAGTGTCTTAACACTAGGTTCTCTGGTTCTGCCTAACGTGCTATATGCGGGATACAGCGTAAAGCTAAAAAAAATTAAAAAGAGGTAAAGACATATCCGAAACAAGAAATAAAAATAAGTTACAAAACCTTAAGCAAAGAAAAAAAAATATGACAAAATAAAACTAGTACAGCTAAATGTTCAGATCAATTCAGAAAACGTGGAACAATATATAAAAAAATATCAAATAATATAGCTTACAAACACCTTAGAACACTAACTAAGTGTAAGAACTAAGACAATTAGGACAAAATAACAAAGCATCGAAGGTAACATAATTAAAAATCAACTAACTTGAGTGATTGATGAGATTCGCGCAGAGCATCTTGCAGAAAACCCCTGTCGTAAGAAAAGTCCACCTCGCAGAATGATACTATCGCCATTAATACCGTCTGAAAGCAAACAAAATAAATTCATAGTAAGTATCGAGGGAATTAATTGAGTTTATTTAGAACAAACGAAAGCTTTCACGTTCTACATTAAATAGATTAAATATTCAAGGAAGTTAAATGTATACAGGCGGAGATGGAAGTAGTAAATGGATTTTGCTTTTAATATTCATAATTTAAGCACAGAGGCACAAGCGTGCGACTGTAAACGCGACAGGTTGTGGATTCGATTCCCATTCCAGGAAATGGAATTTTTCATTTCCTGGGTTTGGTAACAAGGCAAAGCGCAGCGTTGAGTTTCCCCCCTCAGCACGCAATGCCTCAATCTGGCGGAAAGTGGGGAACGGATTTGTTGAAAGAGACCGAAGTGTCTTAACACTAGGTTCTCTAGGATACAGCGTGAAGTTAAAAAAAAAATAAAAAAACAAATCTACTTAGAACAAAGTAGAAACTTAAATTATCAAACAAATAATAGGATATGGCCATCATAGCGCAGTGGGAGAACACGTTATTTATTTTAATTCTCTCGCTCTGGTAAGGAGAAGCGCAGCGTTGAGCTCCACCCTGCAATAACAATGCCTCGAATTTGGACGAAAAGTGAAGAACGGAGGGTCTTGACATTTTATCCCTAACTGTTCCGCTATGCGGGACAACTGTGAATTCATATTGTTGATTCAAATTCCGCAAGTCCAAAATCTCTTACAGTACAATTAAAAAGCAAAATACGTAAAATTTTATTATTTTACTATGATATAAGTTAGAAATGTAGAAAGTTCTCAGTATAAATTCAAATATGACCCCAAATGATTTAGCTTTTCGTATATTTTCACCATTATTTTATTTATATATATAGTCTTAAGATTTAGTTATTGTATTTGTTTCTTACAATAATGATTCATTAGACAACTACTAAGTTCGGTGTGATTGATTGATGGCTTAATTAGGGTATCTTCTTGTTTGCACAGCTTATTGATATAATTTGAATTCTACGTAAGAATATTTAAATTGTGTATATCGAGATCGATTTTGCGTTACTTAGTAAGAGATATTCCGTAAATTACAATTGTTATAGATACAATATCTGTGTACATTATTAATATTCAAATTTTTGTTAGGTAAAAAGAGCGACAGCTCGAACAGTGGCGGCGAATCTTATATGCGCAATTTAAAGGAGCCATTTTAAGCCTTACATTTGGTTGTCAGTTCCAGGCACCCGCTAGCTCTCCCTGCAACGCGATAGTGAATCCGTGTGTTGGATAAGGAATGCCTTCTTAAACTTTTAAAGTAACTTACGTGAAATTTAGCACGAAACGCGGCTAAGGCGCGTTCATCTGCAGGCGACAGTTGGCCGTGCCGCCGTAATACTCCCAACTTGACTGCTGCTTTGATCACGTGCTTCACTAACTTCTCTGCTTCTCTCTTCTCTACGCGCTCGCGTAGTACACATAAGAACTGAAAATGGGAAATAACAAATCGAAATTTATAAAAAAACCTACAAACAAATCGATTAAAATTTACAATATTATTTTTCGAAATCGTTATTCGAAATTGTACGTAAAGTTATATAAAGTTAAAACACACTATACAATGTCTTGGACATGTCAACATGAAAAAATAACGTTTTTAAACTAGTACATCTGTGTCGAAAGAAAATCACACAATCTTTTCCATATTATTATGAGCTAAAGTATAAAGCTTTTACAAAAATTAGAGTAGGGTCTTTTTTTCGTTTTTCTTAACACAATTTCTAAATGTCCATAAAAAAATTGTAAGAATTCCATGAAATATACACATATTCCAATGATTTTATGATTCTAAAAAACATATCTATTTTTTAAAAGGTTTGATTATTCAAATTACCCCAAAGTATTTATCGCACTATTGTCTAATACTCAAAGGCTAAAATACTGTAAATATAATAAAAAATACCTGATCAAGTAGCTTGGCGGCATGCTCGTCGAGCACGAGGGCACGAGCGCTGGCGGCGCCACCGACTCGTGATAGGAACTTCTTCTGCGCCCTCAGGGAGATGTCGCGGGCGCACCACGCGCCGCCCTCCATCGCTGTAAACAATAAATTTACTTATAATTTTCATACTATATGTTATTTAAGATTTTTTTATTATTTTAAAGTCTATTTTTCTATTTACAAATTAAACTTCCAAAAAATTATTTGTAAAGTGTTTTTAATTTTTTATCATTCTAAAAATTGGAGGAAAAACTCAGAATCAGATATTAAAAACATATTTCTTAAGGAAGGACTGAGCTTTTATTATTCATTTATAAGCATAATGGTTTGTAACTCTGAAACTAAAATTGAACTCTACAAGTAGTTAATATAGAGTAATATACTGTTATACAGTGATTTTGGTGTCATAAATATTTGTAAGTTTATATTCAAATGATATCCTTCGCACCCAGATTGTAACATAAAGCTTAATGTTTCTTTAATAGAATAGAAAAGTATTAATATTAAAAGCCGCATCTTCAGTTAGAAAATAAATTTAAAAAAATCGTTTATTTAAACAACACGTTAAACCGTCTGTCTTTTCCTACATGTGCGTGATTCCACGCAATACGCTACGTACGGTATTTATCTCAATTCGCTACGACAACGGCCAATTTGATTCTAATTTAATCAGTCTGATGTAGGACAGGCCTCTACGCGACTAGCTTTGTTCTACAAATGTACGTTAGACAACAACAATTTTGTTTAGGAAATTTAAAAGAAAATACGAAGAAATTACGAAATTTAAATTTGTACACCAAATATAATTATTTTATTATCATGGTACAGATTTCCGTTCTTTCCTTTCCGCTCGACTTCGAGATACTGTTTGTTTGAGTGCTGGAGCCCAAAATTTTACTTATAGCTCCAGGTTGTATTCTGTACACAGCAGAGTTGGCAGAGGGAAGCTGAGAACCTAGTGTTAAGACACTCCGTTCTTATAAGGTTTCCGTCCCCACTTTCCGCCGAGTAAGTTGAGACATTGCATACTAAGTAGCGGAACTCAACTCCGCGCAAATTTTACTTGATATATAACATTATGTATTTTATTAAAATATTATATCACATTAAATACGGATCTATATAAAATTTTAGATACGTTCATAAGTTTTAGCGTGAAAGAGTGATAAGACTACCAATCCACTCTCACATATAGATTACTACTAGGATTACTCTGGCAGGGTATGTCCCTCTCAGGGGAATCCTTCTAGTATAATCATCGTGTAAATTTAAACATTACAGTACTTAGTCGGTAATCATAGATAGCTGGTTTATTGGACTGTTATCAGATATACACTCAGCACGCAATGCCTCAATTCGGCGGAAAGGGGGTAACGGAGTGTCTTAACACTAGGTTCTCAAGTTCCCTCTGCCTACCCTGCTATGTGCGGGACACAGCGTGAAGCTAAAAGAAATCAGTTGTATTGGAGTTTATATTATAAAGCAAGTGGAGAACGGAATTGTTGAAAGAGAATGGAGTGTCTTAACACTAGGTTCTCTGCCTACCCTGTTATATGCGGGATACAGCGTGAAAAAAAATGATTTTTATGCATTGAACAAAAATTTGTAAATATGATAATTATTACATAAGCACTGCTTATCACTGATAAAGACATGATACGTGATAACTGCCTAATTAATTTAATTCCTTCTTATTTAATTAACATATGTAAAGTGAAAATTAAATACCTCTTTTATAAATATATATTTTTAAATACTTTGTACTTTATTTCAAGTAATAATCATAAAAATTAATTAAAAAAACACGTAAAAATTTATTTTCTCTGTCTTTATTGTCCTGACACTGACATTGGGTTCATGCTATAAAAATATAATATTTTTATAGGATTCGGACACGTGTGTAAATTTTCGTCTATATATTTCGTCCCTAAGAAGAATTAATTTAAAACTACAAGATAAGCTATTTTGACACACTATTTTAGTTTAAAAGCATGTTAAAAATACATATAATTTATTTAAATAATGAGTACTTAAAAACAAGCAATTATTCTAATTGGTATATCAATTAAACATAATTTAGCCCAATTTAGTAATGTAAATTAACCTACACACAAGTTGTACATGATGGATTACATATTATTTATACGTGTATTAAGATGTTAGGTATTTAATACATTGTATAGGGTGTCCCAAAATTAACGCAAGATTTGAATTAAATAGAAAATGCCATATTAGTCTTTTAATAGCGAATGAATAATGAATATAATAGCAAATGGCGGCAAAGTCAAATCTTGCGTTAATTTTGGGACACCCTTTATATTCCATGGGTCCTACGAACAATGATTTTGTACTTGTAAGTACAAACCACCACTATGCCTGTACTAATACTAATTTTGTCATTATTTAAAAAATATATTTGAATTTATTGTTATTGAAATAGCCCTCCCGTAAAGTTGTACTTTTCCACTAGTACAAGTGTATGTAGGACCCGTCGATATGAAAAATTATGTAATTATAAATATTATAAAATTTATTCCTTTATGCCTCAATTCGACGGGAAGTGGGGAACAAAAATTGTTGTAAGAGAACGGAGTGTCTTAACACTAAGTTCTCAGGTTCCCTCTGTCTACCCTGCTATGTGCGGGCTACAGCCTGAAGTTAAAAAAAAATAATAATCACAAAATGAAAAATTAATCTATTCTATTAATATTCCGCGTAAAATTCGTATTTCCTTAGCAACCTATACTATACAAAAGTGTTAGTGTATGCAATATTTATTTCATTAAATAATTTAATTTATATATATTTAATATATTATCATACAAATATTGGTTTTCTGCACTTCACCTCCATATAAATTTTTACAATGCCAAATTTACCTTCTGCGTCCACATTCGGTTAAGAAAGGTTAAAGTTTTCCTTCGGGTATCAAACGATATTTTTGTAACATATAGTGAAATAAAAATAAAAAAAATAGAAAACATGTTTTGTAAAAATAATATTGCTCTAGGTACTATACGTATTATTCATATGATTCAATAACATCCCGTATGGTCTAGTGGCTAGGATACCTGGCTTTCACCCAGGAGGCTCGGGTTCGATTCCCGGTACGGGAAAGTACCATTTTGCTTTTTTAAATTATTTTTTTAATTTTTTGTTTTTTTTTTTAATTTAGTTACTAAAATATTTTCATTTATTTTGTATTTTTAAGCACGTACACTGAAAAATGTAATATGTACTGTCAAAAACTACAGTTTACGACGTTTCCATTGAAATAAATTTATATAATATTTACCTATACAAGTCCGGGGTTAGATATTTATATTATAATATATTTTTTTTTAATTTCACGCTGTATCCCGCATATAGCAGGGTAGGCAGAGGGAACCAGAGAACCTAGTGTTAAGAAACTCCATTCTCTTTCAACAATTCTGTTCCGCACTTTCCGCCGAACTGAGGCATTGCGTGTTAAGTGGCGGAACTCAACGCCGCGTTTTGCCTTGTTACCAAACCCAGGAAATGAAAAATTCCATTTCCTGGAGTGGGAATCGAACCCATCACCTGTCGCGTTTACAATCACACGCTTCTGCTTCTACGCCACGATAGATGTATATAAACTTTTTTAATTAATACTGCATAAATAGTCACTATGTGAAAGTGAGTAAATATTATACGTACTATCTCGATTGTATATATCGTAACATCTGGTTTTGTTACTTTCGCTATAATATACATATAAATTTTATCAAATAGATAATCGGAAGTGTGATTACTACATATATAAATAAATGTATATAGTGGGCTAGGTACATTACAACAACTAAAAAAAAAAATTTACATATAAAAACTTATTAATGGCCTCAAACAGAATAAATATCTAATATAGCTAAATAACTCTTTTTTCCAAAAAAAAAAATAAATTCTTCCTTTTTATATTTTAACGTGTATAAGACACAAGCAATTAATATAAATCGAATCGTTTACGTACGTATTTATATCGCAATGAGGTCATTCACCTTTTGGCAGACGAGCAATAATGCGATTTTAATTTGCATATGATGAATTTACATCCCCAAGGAAAGGTGAACGACATCAAATCAGGTAAGAGTGGAGAACCTAATCGCTTATTCATAACGTAAATACTGTTATATATCAAGTTAGGACCACTCTGGGAGCCTTTTTAATTAAATATGTATTTTGAAAATGACGTCACTGTTAAGGTGGAAGTGTCGGGTTAAATGAGATGCCTATGAGTTCGCTTTTACGTATTCTAGTGATTGTTGTTATATAGAAAAAAATTTTTATCGATCTGTCTAGAGAAAGTAGGTGCGGCGTTGAGATCCGCATCTGTAGGTTGTTAATTAGAACTATATTATTAAGACGCATTTTATAGTTAATACGCATTTTATAGCCCACTTGCAGTCCAAGTCTTCGATATTGTCCTGAGCTCGTCTCCCTAAAACACCAGACGCGTCACCCGCAAGGTGAGTACATGAAATGTCAAGGAGTTTTTTTGCTCTGTTTTATATATCTTTACGTAATAATCTTTCTTGCAATTAAAACATGCACTAAAGCTCTTCACTTATCGCTTTCAGGTGTGAAAATAAAAACTGAATAACTTCAGCTAAAGGCAATATATTCTGTATGTAGTCTAAAGAGCTCTTGACCCCGTTACTTCCGAGTTAAAGTATTTGAAGTACTAATTTAAGGTTAATTGCGCTACGGCGGCATTTTATATATTAAACAATATTGATATTTTTCACTGTGAAAATAAATATAATTACAGGTATCGGTAAAGTATTTATAAATTAAATTGTGTCAAGAACATTTGGTCATATTCGTCGCAAGGCCGTATTGTAGAAACGTCAATAATGTATAATTGTGTCATCGATTATTTGTATTTGTGTGTATAAAGATGTTATAAAAAATGATATCTGTATAGGGTTCGATTCCCACTCCAGGAAATGGAATTTTTCATTTCCTGGGTTTGGTAACAAGGCAAAGCACGGCGTTGAGTTCCCCTCAGCACGCAATGCCTCAATCTGGCGGAAAACGGGGAACGGATTTGTTGAAAGAGAACGGAGTGTCTTAACACTAGGTTCTCAGATTCTCTCTGCCTACCCTGCTATATGCGGGATACAGCGTGAAGTTAAAAAAAATCTGTATATTTATATGAATAACATTGAACACTTAAATCATAAATGTTTTTTGTTTTATTGAATCGGATTTTTATATTTATTTACTAATCCGCTTAAGTAATACAAAGAAAAAGGCCTAACACTAAATTGTACCTGTTTTTACCCGACTCCGCGATGCAAAGGAGGGTAATGTGTTTATCTTGATCACAGATATTATATTACAAATGTTAACGATTTCCCCAAACGTGATTTTAATGTCATTGTATTCTGCCACCCAACTTCCTATTTACTTATTAAGTTATTAACTAATTTAAAACTAAAATAAATAATAACCCTTTCTTTACAAATATACCTATGTGATAATAAATGTAAAAATCGCTGTTTATTAACTCAATCTTTAAGAAAAATTAAAAACGAAATGAGAAATTTGGATTTGTATGAAAATGTTTACTCCTTTATGGATTGGGTATCTTATTGTTCAAAGCTTAAAACTGACACGAGGACACTGCGCATCAATAAATTAAAATTTAATAATAGTCTGAATAACTTAATAAAAACTTTAAACCTACACAACTACAATTAAAATAAAAGGCAAACACAATATAAGAAAAGTTTTCTTTCCTGCAGTAAAATAACAAGAAAATACGCCATCATTTATGGTGAGTCATACGATACGGTTAATGTGTCAAAATTAAACAGTGACGTGGTAACGCGAATTTGCTAAATTTTAAAGATAAAGTGTTTTTTTGTGGATTAGTTTGTGAATGAAGGATATATAGTAAAATTTTAATATATTTAAAGAAGATTGACGCTTTATTTTGTATATTGGAAGAATATTAAATATAACAATTTACAAGAAGTGAAATAAATATATCCCATATACCCAAACATAAGATAGGTCATTTGATTTGAACCTTTGGTTTAGTAGTTAGATTTACTAACGAATCCAAGAAGCCATAAGAGTATTCTCAATCTTGATTCCTAAGCATAGCCTCTAAATCATAGTACTCTTAGTTTAAATAACATATTTACGCACAACAGACGATTCATTAATTCAAACATTATTCTTTCAATTCTCATACTCCAAAAAGAAAAATAAATAGTATAAGATATTCTAGTATCATACAGTAAGTGTGGTTAATCAGGTACTCTGTTACATAATCCGTCAAAAACCAAATATTAATCAGTATTTCCATCAAATTTCCTATACAATTATAGGAACTATCATTAATAATAATCCATCAGTCCTTGAGAAAAGCTGCTGAGTCAAGCAAGTTACTTTCTACACCCAATGAAGATTCATGATGTTAGATAAAGAGCTTAGTAAAATAACTCTTATGTATAGGGTGGGTAATGTAAATTTGGGGTGTGTGAATACATATATAATACCGGTAAGGCGGAACTCGATAGCTGTATATTAGCATATTGCGTGCCATACCGGCCTTGGCTTGGGATACTCGATCTAATCAGGTACAAAGTCAAGTTGACGGCTTGCAATGTCATGTACTAAGGTCGTTCCCTACCAAAATGCGGAAGTATGAAAATGAAGGTTCGAAGCGATACTAACGGCATTTCTTTTTGATATTGTGAACAACGTGAATATATATCATATATTATGTAAAACTCTGGGACTATTTTATATCGCATACGATTGATTAGGTATAAGCAGGCAGTTTTATCAGAAAATATTATTTCTTTTTTAAAAGGTATGCTTGGTTTTTATTATTTTTATTTTCTTAAAGATGATATGCAAATTGAAATTCTGTGCAAAAATTTGGTTAACAATAAAAATCTCAGCCTGAAATTGCTTTGTAGATACTCATTGTCCATTACACACAATAAATATATAAATCAGACATTAAAACGTAACTAAACTATCGGTTAAAAAGAATCTTCTTTAACCAAACAATAGAATAAATATTACAAATTGTATACGAAATTTTTAATTATTTCCATTCATTGAATCTCTTTTTTATTAATAGTATAAGAAACAATGTGGCTTCTATTAAAGTTTTTGTAAGATTTATTACTTTTCAAAACCCAGGAAATGAAAATACAAAACTTTTTCATTTCCTGATGTGAGAATCGAACCCACAACCTGTCGCGTTTACAGTCGCACGCTTGGGCCTGTGCGCCACGACAGACGTTATGATTTTAATTAATATGTTATAAAGATATTTATTATGAAGACACAAGACATTACATAAAGGCACATAGTCCACTGCGCAACATATCCTTGGATGTCAATCAAAGCGTATGAATTATAATTAACTAACTAATTGCTACAACACCTACATTTATTTACGCTACATATAAAAAACGTTAAATTGATGATTTGACTCCCGAAGCTGACACGAAAGACATGACATAATATGTCGGTTTTTTGTGGTTGTAATACAAAAAGTAAGAAACCTGTTTAAACATTGCATTATCGAAATTTTTTAACCTTTTTATATAAACCTGTTACTGCGACCAAAAATGTCATAAAATGAAAAGTAGCTATTGCTATATTCATTATTTATTATTTCGTAAATTGTTGCCTAAATTACACGAAATACCTCAATGATAAAAACTGTATTTTACAAAAATACAGAGTATACTGTGACGGATGAATTACATAAGAAAATTCGTTACAATTTATTCTGAAACAAAAAATATATTTTTCATTATAGAATATAAAAGGAGACAAAAAGAACTCTATATTACCGATAAAAACCAGATTAAGATTTATTCCGCATAGCAATGTATTCAGAGAGACATTGTGTTAAGACACTCCTTTCGTCACTTTCCGCCCAATATCGCCGAGCTTTATCTGACCTTAATAGGAAAATTATTTACATATATACATATATAAATAGTCCTCTGAATGGAATCGATCCCACAATGATTGCATTTACAGTCAAACGCTGTTCTACTGTGCGACTATAGCTTGATGAATGTTCATTCTATATTTATATAGAAAAAATATAAGTAATGGTTGTTATGGTCATAACAAGTGATTCAATTGTTGTTCAAATGACCGCATCGGATCCGGCGTCGTTAGCTGGGCACAGTAACCTTGCCATAATTGCAGCTATCGCGAATAAATACTTACTGAACTACCTAATGTTCTGCCTTAAACTATATTTAATTGTTTATGTGTGGAATGCTTTTAAAAGCTAATAATGAACATTTACGCCGCGCTTTGCCTTCTTACCAAACCCAAGAAATGAAAATACTAAATTTACATTTCCTGGAGTGGGAATCGAACCCACAACCTGTCGCGTTTACAGTCGCACGCTTGTGCCTCTGCGCCACGACAGAAAGGATGGTTATTATATATATATATATATGTTAGAGAATAATGACTAAAGAGTATTTATTATTTGACATATGATTTGATGGTTAGCCGGCTGGCGATACATTGTTAGAAAACTATAGAATGACAATATAAATAGCATGCGTCAGTAGAGCGGAATACACATCTTGTTGGATTTTCGCCTGTGTCACTGGAGCACACTGACCATGGCGTCCGAAGGTACTGATTATGTCGCTACTCCTCGAGACTCGGCTTCCGCGACATATATATATATATATATATATATATATATATATATATATATATTCCGTATAACAGGGTGATCAAAGAGAACGTAGTGTCAAGACTCGTCAAACGCAGTCCCACTGAGGCATGATTGTCTAAATATTAAAAATACATGTGGGATCTAATTAAAAACAATGATTTTCGTAAAACGTTCACTTCAACTAAAAAGCTGCTAGATAAAAAAGGCTAAGTTTTAATTGTATAAAAAAAATTCGTCGCAAATAAATTAAATTCTAGCTTGGTTAGTGTTATCTGAGACACACAAATGTAAAATTGTAATTCAATTTCTTCTTTTGCTTATACGTTAAAATTATCATAACATTACAGGTTTAGAATTGCAGATGTCATAAATATCTTAGTTTCTGTGGGCCTAAAGTGATTAGAAAGGAAACTAAAAGAGATATATGTTACTAAGAATTCACAATTGATGCGGGTTCCGTGATGCCAAGTAATTCTCTCTAATCTTAGCGGTTACTTCATGTTAAATGTCAACGACACCGTAAATTGTTATGACAATCATGTACTTAGCGACGATTACAGCGCGCTTAAATTTCAAATTTAATATTATTTTAATGTAGAAGAACTTTGTTTTTAAGGAACTCACTCGGAAATGTTAGTAGGATATTTTCACTAAGAACAACACTTCGCGGATCGCCTGTGTTTATTTAGGATGCAAGAACAATAGCGGGATAAATCAATACCACAGAAAAATCTACACTTCTCTTTGCAAAAGACACAAGAAACGTTTCTACAAAATTATAATGTAAAACTTAATTTTCGAATTTCATTTTTTTATTTTCATTTTCCTGTCTTCATAATTGTAAAGGGGAAACGTTAAAATACTTACGTTCTTTACTTTCTGTCTAAATTTGAGAAAATGCGTATCCAGTAACATAACTCAACGGTGCGTTTTGCCTCACCGGAGCGAAAAATGCAAATAATTTGTATATTCTATATAATTATTACTTCGAGTAGGGATCGAATTCACAACTAACTCGCTTACAGCCATACTGAACAGTGTCAAGAGAGACTTTATATAAACATAATTGATAATTATTAAATCATATAATTTTTCACACTAAGAGACTGATAAGAAATAAATCTCTTTTGCTTAATTTTTTTGTTCTTTTGTTATAAGAAATACAATTTTGTAACACAAATATATATATATAACAATGTTTAACGATTCTAAACAGTTCTTAGTCTTTCAAAATAATAATTACATGACATTTTTATGTTCCTACAAAATTGAATAATTTACGTAACTACATCATAAATCATAATATAAGAGAGCCTACATTATTAATAGTAGAGGAAGCGCCTGAATTATGTACGCTACATATATTCGTTATACAATGTGGACGGACTTCAAGCGAACACAAAATTTATCTAGTAACTTATTATTGCAAGCTGACTAGAAAATTATTCTGATTTTGCATACAATTTTTCACATGAATTTACAAAAATTATATATTTTTTTAGCTTCACGCTGTATCCCGCACATAGCAGAATAAGCAGAGAGAACGTGAGAATCTAGTATTAAGTCACTCCGTTCTCTTGAGATTTCCGTTCCCACTTTCTGCCGAATTGAGAATTATAGATTTTGTAACGAATACAATATTTTAATTACAAAAATACCCTAACTTTGTCTATTATTTATTTTAATTTAAACTACAATATACATACATATGTTAAAAGAACAATATAACAACAAGTTCTATAATAGTTCAATATTGAAGCATTATTTGGCTAGAGCGAAACATGAATATAGGTATATATTATACGGTTATACCGACAGAGGAAATTGCCCCCTAGGGCCGCCATTAACCCCTTGATAGCGGAACACTAAAATAAGAAGCTTTATGTCAAGACTGACAATTTATAGTTTCAAAAGTTTTTATACAGCCTTCAATTTTGTTTACCATCGTTTTTTTAAAATGCCCTAATAATATTCAAATACCTTAGACATCATGGCGCGATGGCAGCGTCTATCTGTGAGCGCGATTCGTTGTGGATTTGATCCCTAGTGGTAGCAATGCTCATATTAATTATTTTAATTTCTCCGCTCTGGTATTTATAAAATAATATTTAAACATATTATTAAAATCGCCCTTATAAATTCAAAGATACTATATATACAATCAAAATATTACATATACTAGAAAAACAACATTATAAAATAAACATAAATATAATAAAGTTATCTTGAAAATTAACGAAGCTTGATCTTAGCTCATATTAATGTAACTCAAATGGTCTCCCAAATTACACTCCAAGGACATGAAAGCTGTAATAATCACAGACATCCGAAGCTTGTTAACAAATTAATTGACTTATTAAATGTTACATAATGAGTAAATAAACGTAATGGGTTACATTACGCTGAGATAATAAGCTAGGAAAAACATAAAAAATAAAGAAAATATATATTATATTTAAGTTGTTTTTTTTAATTACTTATTTAAAAGCAATGCTTTATCCCACATAACAGGACAAACAAAAAGAAACTAGTGAAAAGACACTCCGTACGCCGTTTTCCATTCGAATTCTTGACATTGTGTGTTAAGGGGCGGAACTCAACACCGTGCTTTGTCTTGCTAGAGAAGCAAGATTAGGAATCGAACCCACGAATAATCGCGTTTACAGTCAAACACTGCGCTTCGATGCGCCTCAATTACTTATTTATTTATATGTGTTTTATTTATATTTAAATGGAATTGTCAAAGTCAAATAATTTTATTCAAAATAAGAAGATACATGCCTAATTTTTTGAGCGTCAAGTACTTTACCAGCAGTTCACTAAATTCAATGCTTCAGACCAAAGAACCGGCGCTAGAAACTAACAACTTTTTTTTTTTATTCGCCAATGCTTCACAATTATTTATTAGTGACAATGATACCTATGATTTATATCTAGGTATCATGATACAATATATTTTAATTGTCAAATTATATCCTAATTAAAAATTCTGTCAAAAAGTTATTAAATTAATTCCTTTCAATAAGTCAAGTACATTAGTATAAATCTAGAAGTTAGCACATCCGACAGCTAGCTAGTCATTAATATTCAATATGAAGTCATTGACCCACGTCTAAGTTGCATCCGAGCTCGTGCTATCAATTTAATACTGAGCCGCAATTGCTGACAATGCTCTTTGTCTAATTAACTTGGGTGGATTTATCCCGACTAGTCGACTGTACTTGAGATGTTCACGCATGTTAATCTGTAGGCTTACTTAGTACATACGTAGTGAGAAAAATAGTTATTGTTAAATAACTATTTTTAAAATTTAATTTAAATTTATTATTATTTACAGGGATCTGAGAGAACCTAGTGTTAAGACACTTAGTTTTCCACTTTAGGCCCGAATTTATGATTTTGCGTTTTGAACGGCGAAATTCAATGACGCCTCTTACGAGGGCGAAAAAATGAAAGTAATTTTAATATAATCAATCCTCGGAGTGGGAATCTAAACTATAAGCGATCGCGTTTACAGTCGTCTGACTCTAAACTGTCCAACTGCGCCGCGATGGTCTAGTAGTCAATATATATATTTTTTTAAATTATGTATTTATAATAATTATATTTACGATAATACGACGTCGCATAGCATTAATTTTTTTTTAATTTTTTAATGTTTTTTTCCAAATAAAAAAAAACTGAAGCAATGCTACGCTTACGCTAATTGAGCGACGCTAATTGAGCAACTGTAAACCGGATGTTTGTGTATTCGATCACCATTTCTAATCCTTATTTCTTCGATCTGATTACACAAAAATAGAAAATGGAAAACAGTGTGAGTTTTAATAAATAAAAAAAGCTTTTGTTATATTCATATTTAAACAATTCCGTCAATACTGCAAAATACATTGAATGAGACAAACGAGAACTAATCCAAAACCTGTCGAGAACTCTACATAGAGAACGAGTATCAACAACTATAAAAGCTTTTGCATGTTAGGTGTAAATGCGGAACGCAGCGATACACATCACAAGTATTTCTACTATAAGTATCTTATTTTTCTTTTTTTGATATAATCAAGACATTCTATTATTTTTTCATACAATACCTTAAATAATAATTAGATTTATGTTTTAAATAAAAATAATGACTAAATGCTTAAAAAAAGATTATTATTTATCTATATATAAATACGTGAAGCAAAAAGTTTAGAACCCTTTTTACTAAAATTACGCGGACGAAGCAGTATGAAATGCACACTTATTGTTTATATACAGAAGGAATGCAGAATGCCAATATATTTTTTAAATATCGCATAAAAAGTATGTTAAATTAATAAAATAAATGTTACACACACTGCCATAGTTTGACATTTATGCTTATGTAAAGTGACATATACATTACTAAAGACAACGCGTTGTTAACGCGTCAACGGGGACGCTAGTAAACTATTAAAAACGATTGTTTTTAAATGTTGTAAAATTTGATTTAACCGTATTAAGCCGTATCAGATGACCTTAGTGTAATATTCCATGCTATGAACAAGCTTTACATGTAGGACAAGTCTCAAAACAACAGACGAGCTCATAAAATTGAATATTTACGTGTTACGGCACACACCCTACTCAGGAATAAATTGGATGTCAAACAATGTATATAAGCACTGAGAATTTAGTATAAGTTGCGGTGTCCAACTTACTTTACAGTACTTTATAAGTGTATGGAAGCATTGCGTGACAACAAGTAATAGCAATGTCCCTGCTTGCTCGTTTCCACGCTAAGTTCTATGATAAAATATCTTTAGTCTCTACGTAACTTATAGGAAGGAATTTATAAGGAAATTATAAATACTAAGTCTTATTTTTTAAAATATTATGTTCATGTCTTCATATTTTGCGGAGTAATATAAAATGTATTGTACTGTGCAACTTTCCTTCACTCTCCGGCCATTTATAGATATATCTATTACAAAAGAAGTACATAGGTACATAGTTTTTTTCTTCCAAACCGTGGTATACATAAGTATTCTAAGATTTGAACCAATAACATTGATGCGTTTTCGAATTGCTAGCTACGACGGTGCTATAAATGACTGGGTGCTATGAATCAAATACTTATAAAGACTAACCTACAAAAATTGGTACTACTTTTTATATATGTGAAACACAAAAATAGGGCATTTTGCGACATTTTGTTCTATGGAGTTCACACTTACAATTACAAACAAAGATGACAAAGGCTGAAAATAAAAGACCCTGAACGGGTCAGTCGTAAAGCCGGTAACAATCGTAAAACTAACGTGTGATTGTTACTAGGACCCAAACATTTTGATGAAAGAACATTTTTATAGCTGTTAGGTAATAGCACGACACGTTACTTCGAAATTTTAAATAATACAAAGTCTCGCCTTAAAATATGTTACTATAATATTTAACATATACACATAGCTTATGTGGTTGTAACCCATTGTTTATTTGCTTAGTCATGTATTCACAGTAGTTTAATCAGTATTTTGGCCACGTCTATAGGAAACTTGTAGCGTAAAATCCATGCTCCAGTAACTACTCCCTAATACAAAATTCCATACATAATAAACATAAGTGAAATGGGTACTATATCGTAAGGTCACGATGCCGCCTGCCTTGTCGAGTTGTAGCTGATGACATTAACTAATTACCTTCACTTAATTACGACGCTCCTAATTTATTATGTTAAACAGCCCTGCATACTTATCGTTCAAGGTTTGTCCATGTCGTTTTCAGAAACCTTATAAAATTACTTTTTATCACAAATTACTTTTTACTCGTTGTAACCCGCATATAGTAGGGTAGGCAGAGGGAACCAGAGAACCTAGTGTTAAGACACTCCATTCTCTTTCAACAATTCCGTTCCCCAGTTTCCGCCGAATTGAGGCATTACGTGAGAATTACACTTTCCTTAAATTGTATTTTTAAATATAAATAAAAAAAACAATGATCATCATTGGCTACAGCTTCAGCGGGAAGAACTATGCTGGAACCATGAACTACATCGTTACAAATTTGGACCTTACCCATTATTGAGATATATTTTTTTGTATATTTTGGTAACAAAAGTACAAATTTCACATAATAATTAATTATAAATAAATAAATTATTGAAGATAATCATTAATTTCATACATTCAAGGGTTTCCTAACTCCTAAAATAAGTATAAATTGTAATTAAAATTAAATTACATAGGTTATTAATGTGTTATAAGCTTTACCTAGTTTGGTATGGGATAACTATATGTGTAAATACTTTATCTTTTATGGCAAATATGTAATGATTGTATTAAGCGGCAACTTAACATTTCAATTGAAGGTAATTATTACTTTTAAGGTAACTTGCAATGTTAATAGAAACATTATATGTATAACATCCACAAGTGCACCATAAATGTCTTGAGAAAATTTATTATGGAAGAATTCTAAGGCGATTTCTAAGGCTATAGAATGAATTAGCAGCTTATTTCAATACTTTTCTAAAATATTTACATTTTTTTAGCTTCACGCTGTATCCTGCATATAGCTGGGTAGGCAGAGGGAACCGCAGAACCTAGTGTTAAGACACTCCGTTCCCCATTTGGAAATTTCATACAATTAAGATAAAAAACACACTTAGAAACATATTAATAAATTAACGCAACAGGATTCGAACCCGTGCCTCTTGGAATCTGTCCAAGTGAACAAGCCCATTAAGCGTAATGTAACGTTCTTATCTTCTCAAAATTCTTATACACTTGTTGCAACTCATATTTATTGGTAACACATGCATTAATATATTTTGTAAATAGCATTCTCTCTTGCCAAATAATTATTCTTAGAAACAATCTTTGGTTAGAGGCTTTTTTTTGTTTTATGCAGGCGTTAAAAAGGTATGCGAAAAATGTTTCAAAAAAAGGAATTAATCATTGTATAGCAATAAGTTATACAAAATATATAGTATTTTTGTTTCCTAGTCGAAAAAGAAAATATTTGTATAAAACAATTCTTCTTATACCTTATTATTAGGTAAAGAAGCATCCTGCCTGACTCGCAAAATTCAATATGTAAATAAACAAAAAATATACTCATGTAATATCAGAGGTTACCGACCCAAAATTTGGACTTGGCGTTGCCAATTTCGGCTAAAACATCCATTTTTTGGCCGATACCAAAAGTATGATCGACACTCTAGTAGTATACTTAGTGTAGTAATTGACCATCTCTTCGGCTGTGATGATCCTCAATACTCCTGAACTCTCAGGCGGCTTTCGGATGAGTTTGTTGCTCTTGGACCACGATTAGAAAACTCATCCCAAAATATCGTAGCAGATCTAAAAATATTTTAGCTTTAAAAATAAAAAAAATGTTAAACAGCAACGGGCCAACAAACTCTTAAACTTTTCGTCGAATGTCTCCTTACTCCTTAGTTCACGTCTCTAGAGCACAGATGCGCATTAATATTAAAGTTGTCCGTTTGTCTTATTTAGTTTTTCAAATGTCAAACTTATGTAATTGGGAAACAGATATTTATTGGAATTTAACTTAATATCACCAAAGTTTTCTGCTTTTCTTTTTTTTATTTATAACAGTTTTAAAGGTTAGTCCACCTTTGCTAACAGCGTTGTTAATATTGTATTGATTTTTGTTACAAAGTGCAAAAAAGATATACATATACAGTTCAGTTTATCAAAAAGTAATTAATTCTTGTCGATAGTTTGAAATATGTTATATAGTTATTTTGTAAGTATATAGTTTTAATTTTTGATTTGTCATAATTATGGATATTTTTTTAGTATAAGATTAAGAAAGTTATATGGAAGTTTTTCCATAGACCAATGCAATAATCTTAGTTTATTTTTTATTTTTTCAATAAAGTTTTTAATGCAACACTGCCAAGCTAAGATGCGGTGTCACCGGCTAACTTTGAAAGTGGCTACTCGTCCGCCAAGTCTAGACAACAACAAACTTATTCACTTAGGCGGACACATTGAAATAGAAGTGGACTTCTTGCCGGTCTTTATTTCTTTTAATATATATTTTGTTACGTTTAATCGATAAACAATTTTTTTTCAGTGTCAAGACACTCTGCTCTCTACTTTTCATCAGTACCCGAGACATTGTTTGTAGAGTGACAGAACTCAACGCAACGCTTTTTCCTACCAGAACGGTGAAATTAAAATAATTTAAATATTATTATTTATATTATTTAACGCCTGTCGTGACGTAAGGGCAACTGTAAACGCGACAGATCGTGGTTTCGATTACCACTCTAGGAAATATAAAGTTTAGTATTTTCATTTTCTGGGTTTGGCAACAAGGCAAATCGCGGCGTTGAGTTCCGCCACTCGGCGGAAAGTGGGGAACGGAACTGTTGAAAGAGAACGGAATATCTTAACACTAGGTATTCAAGTTTCCTCTGTCTACCCTGCTATATGCGGGGCATTGCGTAAAGGTAAAAAAAAATATTATTATTTATATACTCCCACAATCACTCATATTTACAGTCAGACGGTATTACCACGAAGGCCTCATAAATTCAATTTCTACGTAAAACGGTAAAAAACTTGAAAATAATTTATACTCGGCTTACAAATAACACGCTATACCATACAAATACATCTTGAAATTCAGTTTCAGTTACAGTTCTCATACTAACCAAGGAGTAATTTAATAATGTTATTCTCAGAACTGGCTAATCGGGTTAGGAGACGTGTAACTTCAGAATGTGGAACGTATAGTATCCTTGACATGGCTGGCCTGCTTCATACATTACTTAGCGACCTTAAAATAGACATTGTACAAAGACAATATGAAAAATCCATATATTTCAGATGAAACTAAATTCTTGCTAACATTAATATATTTATACTATTTCTATATTTTTTTAGCTTCGCGCTGTACCGCATTCCCGCATATAGCAGGGTAGGCAGAGGGAACCTGAGAACCTACTGTAAGACACTCCGTTCCCCACTTTCCGCCGGATTGTGTACTGAGTGGCGGAACTCAACACCGCGCTTTGCCTTGTTACCAAACCAACAAATGCATAATATATTTTCATACTATTACTAATAATATTAATACTAAAATTTTATTATTTTTGTCTTAATGTAAAAACGGCAAAGAAAAAAATGTATTGGCTTAACATTACGTATATGATAAATTAATCATTTTGTCTACTTATTCGTAATAACAGGTCAATGTTAGCAAAATATCTAATAAAAATAACTAATATTTATAGACCCCATTAATTTTATACAAAAACTTCGATATACACGTATTGTACATAAAATCAACCACATTAAAGGCATTATGAGAAATATATTGCAAATAACCTAAAAGTAAATAGTTTCATCGATAAGATCTTTAAGCACTTTCTAAGTGCCTATTTATATGCGGCTATTTCCTTCCCGAACAAAAGGGGTGGAGCTTTGATTTTAGCAATCAACAATAAATTTTGTTAAATACCGCGTTTCTTTTATCTTTCGTTTTGCTTAAGACTAAACATTTAATTAAGTGAAAGTTAGTTAAGTTTTTAATTATACAAATTCCTAGTATATATACGAAAAAATGTGACAAATCTATTATTTCTTTTCTTCTTTTTATTTTAACTTCACGCTGTAACCCGCATATAGCAGGGTAGGCAGAGGGAACCAGAGAACGGAGTGTCTTAACACTAACACTCCGTTCTCTTTTAACAATTCCATTCCCCACTTTCCGCCGAATTGAGGCATTGCGTGTTGAGTGGCGGAACTCAACACCGCGCTTTGCCTTGTTACCAAACCCAAGAAATGAAAATACTAAATTTTACATTTCCTGGAGTGGGAATCGAACTCACAACCTGTCACGTTTACAGTCGCAGGCTTGTGCCTCTGCGCCACGACAGGCGCAATCTAGAAATCTATAAAAATAATAATAATAATAAT
>JAKGSA010000461.1:87682-105520 GCA_033558755.1 Philaethria dido
TATAAATTTTATGATGTTATATTAGAGGCCATCTTGGTGTAGTGGGACAGCATCGGACTGTAAACGCGATTGATTGGGAGTTCGTTTCCCACTCGGGGGAATTTAAATTATTTCAATTTCTTCGGTCTGGTAAGACAATGCGCGGCGTTGAGTTCCGCCAATACTATGTTAACACTGGATCCTCTTTGCTGTCAATACCGGGAAGCTATAGGAGAGAATATACAAAGCAACAACAAAATCTAAGACATTTCAGTTAGCACAATGTACAAATCTGAAACGGTAACAAGTTGACGGTAACAAGGACGGCCGCGCCTACGCCTTGACCAGTGGAATCAGGGCGGCCATAGGTGCAGCTGTACGATTTGTTTTGTTAGCTTATTTCTATATAAGCTCCAATGCATCCCAATGCATTCTTTCATAGAAAATATTGCTAGCGATTCAATAAATATATTATGACCTAGTTTTAACCCATTTGCGGCATGACGTGAGCAAATATCATGATATTTACTCGTTATATAAAATAAGCTTTAAATTTATTCATTTTTAATTAAAAATATTAAATATAGAACATTTATCTCGGATGAAGGTTAGGAGAGTGATATCTATTATAAAATTCATATTAATACTTAATAATTAAACATATTCCGGACTTGAACCTGTGAATAACACAACAAAATATATGCATATATCAATCATTACAATGTAGATGTTTGTAAATAAAAGAGTACATCATGTAAATTTCAACCTTTAAGAGCGTATTAAAAGTTAACGAGTTTCAGTTTTATGTTGTTGAAAACTTCGCCCTCTCGTTTTTTATCGCTTTTTATTATCACAACGAGAAGCAATTTCGGAGCAAATATTTTTGGTGAAGATTCTAGGAGAAAGGCCGGGCAGGCGGAAAATAAGATGAAATTGAATCTACGTCCCCGTTGATATAAATTAGGGTTGAACTTGGTGACATTTTCCGATGAACACGACCACGAATTAATATTTTATATAAAATATTATATTAAATAGATACACTTTTTTAATATAATATTTAATGATACATCCAGAATAAGCAACAAAATGAAAATATTTCAAATGTGAACATTCCCTGAAATAGAATTCGAACCCTTAACCGACAAATTATTTACCATCAGACTATTCTGAATTGTTGTGCTGTGTTCATAACGTGTATGAATAATATAATTTAGGCTCGGGAATTTCCTAATTTCACAATATTATCCATCATATAAAACGAACTATTTAATACATACATACATAGCTTCACGCTGTATCCCGCATATAGCAGGGTAGGCAGAGGGAACCTAGTGTTAAGACACTCCGTTTCCCAATTTCCGCCGAATTGAGGAATCGCGTGCTGTGTGGCGGAACTCAACGCCGCGCTTTGCCTTGTTACCATACCCAGGATATGAAAAATTCTATTTTTTGGAGTAGGAATCGAACCCACAACCTGTCGCGCTTACAGTCGCACGCTCGTGCCTCTGTGTCACGACAGGCGTTAAAAAAGATGTTATTCTACATCGTACCTACCCATAAACAATAAATTATATTTTTGTATTTTATAAACATTTTACTAATAATTAACGCAATAATTCTAGGAAAATTACCTCACGACATATAACGTTTCCTTTCGCTTGCTCATGTTTAATTCAAAACTGTTTAACGTATTGCCACCATAATAATAGAAAGCCAGTTATCATAACTGACCCGATACACTCTATTTAGTTACCTGACTTATTATTAACTACTATAAGATTACACATACTATATGTGTAATATTATAGACGTAAAATATTGCTTATTTACACTACAAATAAGTTTTAGAAACAACGGTGAAGGAAAATGTTATCCTGATGTTGGTAACGCAAATGTTTGAGGATAATAACAGCTAAAATTCTGTAGACCAAAACATGTTATTTAAAACATTTTTAATATGCCAATATTATACAATTAAAGTAAATAATAAATTTAAAAAAAATAAAAAATAATAAAAAACTTACAAGTGGCTACCATGAAGATAACTTAAAAAAACTCGTGCCAAAAAATAATACGCGATACATTCAGCTCCTGTAAACAAAAAAAAAAATAAAAAATAACAAAAAAAAAATATAAATTTTTAAACAATAATCTTAAATTAAATAAATATTAAAGTAATATATTTACAATAATTAAGTATAATAATTTAAAATTAACTTGAGGTTAAGATTTCTTTCTTTCTTTATGCAAGACTAGGTTTCTTACAAAATAACCCTTCTATGGGTTTATTTCGTAACACGCTTTACACGTTGTTCAAATAATCAGGATTAAACCATACAAGTGTGAAAACAAGTGACAGTAGTTTTCTTGATCATGTAAGTTATCACCTTAAGACTACTTAGCGAATGCAATTGTAGGCGATACGTTTCTCGTGAGAAAGTGAAACACATTAAGAACCAGATTGACATAAAAGTCGTAGAAAAGTTGTTAATGTTTTCAATAAATAAATTAATAATATGTGTATAATAAATAAAATAATAATAATTAACAAAATAGCTATGAGTGTTATATAAATAATATAATATTATACTCTATACAGATTAAATAGAACAGTAGATGACGATGGTTCTATGCTAGATGAAAGTATGAGTGAATGAGTGCTATGCTTTTTTATTTTTTTTTTAATTTAACGCTGTAATCCCGCATACAGCGGGGTAGGCAGAGGGAACCAGAGGACCTAGTGTTAAGACACTCCATTCTCTTTCAACATTTCCGTTCCCCACTTTCCGCCAAACCGAGGCATTGCGTGTTGAGTGGCGGAACTTAACGCCGCGCTTTGCGTTGTTACCAAACCCAAAAAATGAAAATACTAAATTTTACATTTCCTGGAGTGGGAATCGAACTCACAGCCTGTCGCGTTTACAGTCGCATGCTTGTGCCTCTGCGCCACGACAGGCGTTATGCTAAGTACGCTAAAAAGATAATAATGATAATACCGCTATAGCAAAGTAATAAAATTATCATATCAAAGTTACCAGTGTATAAAAATAAACTGTAAACATTAAAATCATGAAGTAATATGAAGTTGTGAACTAAATTACTAGCTACAATGCACGACAGCTATTTCCTAGCGTTATATTTAAATCCTTTTATCTTCTCCCGTCCGGATGCTGTAAAAAGGGATTCGCGCCACATGTACATTTTGTGTCCCAGTACGAGTATTACGGGCAACCATAGTTATTTTGAAAGGATTTGAGAAGGAATAAAACAGTTTACAACGTATGTATATAAATAATTCCTTTTCGATCTATTTCCGAAACCTAGTATAGTAGTGCAATTTAAATTGAGAGTATTTATTAATAAACGTTATAATTGTAGCCGGGAACTACGTTTGCCTGGATTATAAAATGTAAGACATCATTTTTTCCCCGTTTCCGTTGAAATTTCTAGGAATCCTCTCTTAGTGCTCCTCTACACCACCAAAGAACCTACATGGTAAAATTCTTTTTCTACACCCAGTAACGCAAGAGTACTAGAAATATTAATTATATATCATAAATATAATAACACATAAAAAGCATGAGGAACCCCCGGAGGGTATGCATGAAGAGGTTAATGACTGTGGACGAGGCGAAAGAGGAGGGACCGTAGCAGGGATCGTATCGTTTGGCGGTCCGTTCTCTCTGACTACCCCGCTAGGGATAAAGCGTGAAGTTAAGTAAGTAAGTAATAAAATAACAATTTAGTTAAAAAATCCCATCGAATACTTCGGAAGTTAAACATCATAGTATCCTTCGTTATCCACAAACGGAAACACAATACTTTCTGAGGGTCGATAAAAACTAATGCTCTATATCAGTTCCTTATACATATCCTGTGACAGGATTTCTGTCCCACGATAGTATTACGTTAGGCGAATAGGTGGACCATGAGATGCACTTATTTTGAGCTACTCTTTTTATAAATTCATCACTTTTGAATACAATATCGATTTGAAACTACGAAAATGTGTTTTGGCATAGGAGTATAAAGTTTACTTTATAAATGATATGTCATTTTAAAATTAATTGTACGTTGTAAACGTAACTTAAAGCTTACGATTTTTAACATTTTTTTTTACATATTACCTATATTTAAGATGTTCTGTTTATTATAACTACATATAAACTAAATAATATGATATAATAAGTTAGCTTATAAGGATATTGCAATATTTATTTATAAACATGTTTGTCTTGCTTCCTGTACTTCTATATTACATGTTATTTTCCTTCTTGGTAATACTAATATTACATGTATAGTACTTGTATTAAATCAGCATCATATTCTTTACTTCAAAATTAAGTGAGCTATTATCTTTTAAATCTATAAATAACTTCGCAATACTGTACCATACTAGTCATTACGTAGTCATACTAGTCATTCTACATTCTACCTGTCTAATAACTTATCCACGTGATAAATAGATTTTGATAAATAATTGAGTCTGTTATTTATTTAATTTATTATTTCAAATTATATTTATAGAGCTGACGCTATGAGGAAATATTTAATCATTAGAATTAAATTAAAATACATACATACAATAAAACGGAACAAACAATTTATAGCTAATAAATGGATATTAAAAAGAAATGAAAAAATATCAATTTTTACTTTCCCAGGATGTTGTAGATTCGAATCTTTTAACATACGATATATTTAACAAAAGACGTCAAATTACATTGTATATACAAAAATACAAAAACTTATCTGCTTACTTATATATATATATATATATATATATATATATATATATATATATATATATATATATATACTCCAAAAAAATTACAATCTATATAAAAACCCTTTTAATACAATCATTAAATATGTTTATCTCAAAATATTTAAAGTGAAACCTGTGAAGTTTGAAAGACAATTAGGATTATTTAAATTTTTGTCTCATCACAAAGCGCATTTTTAAGCGGTGTCTGCATTTTGACCGGTTTCAAGTTATAAATACCACGGATTAAAGTCCGTGAGTCATCAGGAAGAGGTAAAAATACTTTGATACTACACAGGACAGCAAATGCAGATGGTGGCTATAAAGATTATTGGTATATTCACTTTACTCGTATTACAGCCTTAATGTGCAACATATAAAACAACAAAATAAATAAATCGCTTTCATATTGGTATACAGAAGGCAGTTAATAAATGTGAGTAAATATTGGTTTTATTAAATAATGTTTTTTATTAACGCCTGCCGTGGCGCAGAGGTACAAGCGTGCGACTGTAAACGCGTCAAGTTGTGGGTTCGATTTCCACTCCAGGAAATGTAAAATTTAGTATTTTCATTTCTTGGGTTTGGTAACAAGGCAAAGCGCGGCGTTGAGTTCCGCCACTCGGTTGAAAGAGAACGGAGTGTCTTAACACTAGGTTCTCTGGTTCCCTCTGCCTACCCCGTTATATGCGGGATACAGCGTGAAGTTAAAAAAAAAAAAATGTTTTTATTTGTACATGACGTTGTGTGAAGTGACTGACTGCGGTAGTACTTGATAAGAATCCTACTAGAGGGAACGCTTATGTTTAAAATTTCCTGGTTTGGTAAACTAGCTTTATTTTTAATAGGGTTGAAGTTGGAGCTAAGACTTTTCTATTAACAAGCATTAGATTCTTTTAATGAATAGATAGCAGCAACATAAGCCTTATGAGTCCTATGAGCCTTGTTGGAAGTAATGAAGAAAAATATAATAATAATTAGTAAAACCAAAATTTTATTTAAACAAAAACCATATATAGTACGTAGATTGTAATACATTGACAATAATTTAAAAAACTATAGTAATAACAGTAATGTTGATTTTGCGATATGTAACATATAAAAATATATTGTTAGCCGTTTAGGTGTAAGGAAACCGTGTACTGTGAACGATAGCGCCGCATACGCCATTAAATATCAATCACAAACCGATCTAATAACCGTTCGAGTCTTAAACGATCATTCTTCTGTCTGAACAAGTTTTTGTGCAATAATAATAAATATTTATAGTTACATATGTGTATGTAGGCTACCTATATACAATTTTGAATTACGGTTCAAAATAGGGTTTACTTATACCAAAATCTACATACACAGACATAGATTCATGCCATATAAGCTACAAAACAAAAAATTTCACCTTTTTTAATTTCTTATAACGACCTTCAGGTATTCTTATAACAATCAGTAAATATAAATTTCAGTATCGAATACAAGGTACTGCAATAATAAAATGGAACACTTTATGACTCACCTCAATAGACAAAGTTTCAATAATTATTTTCTTTATGTAATAAATCTATCGTTAGGTATTTTTGTAAGTGAACATGACGTTTACCTTTAACATAACGTCTTGCTCATCTCACCACATAATTTAAATAAAAACATATTCACTATACCGCTATGACGATAGTCGTTGTAAATATACCAGCTTATTTGAATTTCGGAATAAATCACACTTTGCAAAAACGGAATAAAATTGTAAAATCTTGCACGTGCGTGAGAATATTTAATTTTCTATAACCGTCTCTGTTCCGGTACCTGAGTACAAATGCACTGGGAGTGTGAATATTATTTGTAAATACATAAAACAATAGAAATTTCAATTTCTAACACGAATAAAGTATAACATTATATATACGTTCAAAACCTAAAGCCTGTAGTGTAGTGTTGTAGGTTCGATTCCCACTTCAGGAACTTGGTACTTTTATTTACTCGCTCTGGTCAAAGCAAAGCGCGGCGTTGAGTTCCGCCACTCAGCATGCAATGCTTCAATTCGGCGGAAAGTGGGGAACGAAAATGTTAAAAGAGAAGAGAGTGTCTTAACACTAGGTTCTCTGGTTCCCTCTGCCTACCCTGTTATGTGCGGGATACAATGTAAAGCTAGTATAGTAAAGTATTACATTTAAAGCTGTATCTAATCATGCTTGTGTTATAAATAAAATTCTGGCTAGCAATTCTCCTAATAAACAACAGTTGCGAAGATTCAATTCGATTTTCCTCATTTGAATTTGTAACGGAGTATTGGATGTAGCTGAATGTAGATTTTGAACTATACATTCATTATTTCTGCATCAAATTCAATTTTTTGAACTTCGGGTTCCTTTGATTTTCAATTTCACCATTTTCCAAAAAATCTAAATGATGAATTCAGTGAGTAAAATAAAATATTATTAAATTTATTAAAAACAATGAGCCTGAAGCGTATATGAATGAATTTAGAGGTCAAAATCTATATATCCATGTTTGATGTTATATACATATTTTTCACTTTTACAGATTGTTTTAAAAAGTTTTGTAAAGTTGTGTGTGTGTTACATATGATATGTATGCTCAAAATGACGCTTTAATTTGTCCAACCAAGCAGAACAAAAAATTAAAAATTTTATATATAATAAATATTATAACACGCAATGTCAAGAATCAAGGCGGAAAGCAGTGAACGGAATATCTTGACCCTAGGTTCTCTCTGCCTTCTTAGCTAAAGAACAAGATAAAGCGTTAAATGTTGCCAGTACGATAAATAAATTAAAATGTTATAAGGGCCTGAGATAATTTTTCGTACCTATACAATAAAAAAAGAAAATGAAAAAGAAAAATCATTAGTATATTTTTAATATTCTAAGGCAAACTCTTTTTGTAATCTCTCGAAGAAAATAAAAGCCCATTTTCACTAATTATATGTATGTATTCAGAGAAACCTACAGTATTTTCATAATTCTCTTTGAATGCGCAACCCTGAACTAATATTCATTCAAGTCCATGTGTTAGAGTTCTTTTTATTTAATTTATAATGAATTTAATTCTAAAAGCTTAGGTGCTTTGGGGCCGTGAAGGTCGTTGGCGGTACAGATGGTATGTTTTCTAAGAAGCACACATTCCGTTGTTGATATTAATTATATTTGTATTATAAAAAGAGAAGAATAAAGTAACTTGTTACAGATAAATAACGTCATGCTTTATGATTATATTAAAATTTGTAAAAAGTAAAGAGATTGCTGTTTTTGTTGAATCTGTTGAATTTTATGTGGTGTTGTAATGTTGTTTTATTCTTTTATAACTTTAACGTGTTTAATCAAGTTGAATATTTGAATTCTCTTTAACAAAGTTAATTGGAAAATGTTAAGTTATGATATCTTATCTGTTATTTACTTATTATACATCAAATGATTTATATATTTGTCGTGAGTTAAAAGGGTTTTTTTATTCATCAACATCTATGTTCTATCAAAATTTTTAAAGTGAATGCTATTGTTAAAAAGTTTGATACTTTTAACCCAATATAAATTAAATATGAATTCGAATTAGAACGAAATGAGGAACGGAGTGTATTAACACTAGGTTCTCAGGTTCTCTCTGCCTACCCTGCTATATGTGGGATACAGCGTGAAGCTAAAAAAAAATAAAAAAAAGTCGAATTAAATCCAAAGATCAGTTAATCCAAATATCACTTAAAATCACTCTCATCGTAGACGTCGTGGGATCGACTCTATTTAGAGAATTACATTAGTAAACAAATATCCAAGCAAAGCGAAATATTTGTAACGTACAGCCACGTGGAAGACAGAAAGTATATCACTACTATAAACTCGATTGGTTGTGGGTTTGAATCCCACACGGAGGAATGATAATATTTAAATTATTTTCATTTCCCTGTTCTGTTAAGACAAAGCGCGGCGTTAAGTTCCGCGTCTTAACAGCGGAAAGCTTCGAACAGTGTCTTGACAATAGGTTCTCTCTGACTACCCTGCGATACGCGATAAAGAGTGAAGCAGCTTTTTTATAGTTGGAATAAATTGTAGAACACGTTAAGATTATACCTAAAGTAATGTCAAGTCATGTTTACATCCGATTTCCTTATAAAATTTCGTACTTATTTTTATTATTACAAAGTAATTCTAATTTTATTCTATCAAATCGTTATTTTATAATTTAAATAACAGCAAATGTTAAAGAATATCAATTGAAATAGCGACTCAATTGATAGCCAATTTAGAATAAATAGGTAGGTATATTTAACCACTTTGCGCCATGACTATGAGTAATGATTAGTTAATAAATATTACTGTTCAACTGAATTTTACTTAATATTTTCACCCTTTGACGTGTATATAACCCATTAATTACTTCGTAAATTAAATTTATTGCTAAGTATATTTTTTCATAAAACTGAAAACCCTATTTACGAGTTATAATAACCGGACGATGAACCTAATATACATATGAAATTATACCGGTATATACATACGAAGAACATAAATAATATTTTCTTCAAATTATCTTTTGTAGTACTAGCAAATATTAACAAATTTTATATTTTTGATGCAATGTAGCATAAAACGAATGCACTTTTTTCTTTTTTTGTTTATGGCTCGGTTTCCACTTCCAGTCTCTATTTAACAATTGCTTGTTGATAACCTAAAGAAAAAAATAATCATTCCTCTGGAAGAGGTTTAAATTTACGACTTCCTAAAATATTATCTTTTATAAAACAATATTAAAAATACTTAAAGCATTTTGTAAAGAGTACTTAATATAAGTAAAGAAATACGTCACAAAATAGTGAATTAAATATTCACTTATATACATTTGAAAATACTGCGGTTATCATGCAATGGTTTCACAGCTTGCATATCTCCAAATATACATTACATATAGAACATCATTGTAATTAATATTTGGAAGTATAGTATAAGTTTTAGTTTCTAATAGTTGTGGGTCACTCAAACATCTAGATATATCAGACATCAGACATGGTGATGATGTCCTCCTAGACGTATCCGTCGACGGCGACACACTGATTTGCCAGGTGTCATCTGCGCGGGAATATGTTATAGTACGTAAGTGTGTGCGCATACACAGACGCACTCTCTCGTCCGCTCGTTCCTTATTCCAATGGAACGGAGTACCGCTACGATCAGAGGAACGATTGGATGCAGTGTCTGGCCGACGGTAACTGCACGCGCCCTCTACCGTCGCCCTGGGCCATCCACCTTGCCTTGCTGGTTCGCCAACTCCGCCAAGGCCGTTTTGCACTATCTGCGTTGGGCTGCCGTCCTCGTCACCGAACCAGACTTTTGTGCTTAGCAGGAGGGAACTGCTTAGTTGGACTTCTGCATTTTTTTATTGATCCTTTTTTATCACTTTTATTAACTAAATCTTAATGTATTTTATTTGTATGGATTTTTCTCGTTCGTTTTCTAAATATTTGGTTTTGTATTTCACTGAAATTTCAGCATTATTAGACATATAATATCCCGAAATCAGGCAAAAATGGAGAGCAGAGCGTCCGAGCCCTTTACCTTCCCCCTTGTGTGGGAGAATGAAGCTGTAGACTTGAAAGTAGTGCCATTGTGTCTACATTACACACTAACTGCGTTGTGATTACGTAACAATTCATATTAACTATAAAATTTTAAAGCTAGTAATAATTTGTTTCTATGTTATGGTCGGTAAGCAGTCATTGAATGGGACATGAGCAAATCATTTCACTTGACTTTCGAGAGTGGAGTAAAACCGTGAGACTATTATTACAATAACTAAAAACTGCTACCACACGGTTATTACTCATTAAGAATACGAATAATGGAGACTATGTCTCAACAAAAAATATTTGCCGCTCTGTTAGTATCACAGACTTAAGTAGGCACTGGTTTGATGTACGATACGTATAATAATATATTGAATGGGAAACAAAGTCAGCACGCAATGCCTCAATTCGGCGGAAAGTTGGGGACGGAGTGTCTAAACACTAGATTAATAATAGATAAATATTATGCGATACTGTAAGCAATTTAACTTTAAAACAAAAGTATGTTTTAAGAGTAAAGTAAAGTAAAGTATGTGTCAGAAACTATGAATACTCATTTTTCGGTATAATACAGATAACTTAATTTCTTTTGTTATGGATATTGTAAGTTGAGAGGCAAAGCTCAACGTCACAAAAAATATTAGTAAAAATTACTTTAATTTAAGTAAAGTAAGTTTTATTAAAAAGTAATACGACACCACTTATTCGTAAAACAAAATTTTTACTCGGAAAGTTGTTTCGTGTGTACAATGTATAACTTGTACTCATAACATGGTATTCCCATTTCTATGACAACACTTTAGTAAAACATAAGAACTTCGCGCGAGTCGTGACTAGCGCCTGCTTTGCAAACTATTTTGGTGTGCTTTAAAAATTTACCACAGTTTTTACTTATATAGTTGTTTTCTTGTAGATTTAAAAACAAATCAATAATAATTTTTTGTAACAATTCTTTTTAGCTTCACGCCTTTATCCCACATAGCTACCAAATACTAAATATTATTTAAATATTATACGCCTATCGTGGCGCAGAGGAACAAGTATGCGACTGTAAAGCGACAGGTTGTGGGTTCGATTCCCACTCCAGGAAATGAAGTATTTTCATTTTCTGGGTTTGGTAATAAGGTAAAGCTCGGCGTTGAGTTCCGCCACTCAACACGCAATGCCTCAATCTCGCGGAAAGTGGGGAACGGATTTGTTGAAAGAGAACGGAGTGTCTTAACACTAGGTTCTCAGGTTCCCTCTGCCTACCCTGCTACATGCGGGATACAGCGTGACAAGCCAGGTTACAACTTCTATTGGATTTATTTGTTCTTATTTTACTTTAGTACAGGGAAGCCAAAATAACAAAATAAAGCGAAAAATAAGGTTTAAGGTTATATATATAAAATTTAGCTGGCTACAATTATACCTAGACATAATTTGTGAATAACGAAATGTTGAGTCATTATACCCTCTTAACCTACTGTGCGTGTTAATGTTTAACTAGCCTAATTGGCTATTTACTTGGATTTATTAGAGTATTTCTTTGTATCCATATAAGGTTTAGAGAAGGTTTTTTTTATTTTTTTGAACTTTTTAAAATAAATATGTAGGTATATGTATTGGAACAATACATTATAAGTACATCTATCTAATGGATGATACGAAAATACTTATCATATTTCACAAAAGTACAAATTTACAAGATAACAGAATATTTTTTCATGGCAACATACATACTCGTGCATACATAGCTTCACGCTATATCCCGCACATAGCAAGGTAGACAGAAGGAACCTAGTGTTGTGACACTCCGTTCCCCACTTTCGAATTGAGGCATTGCGTACTGAGTGGCGGAACTCAACGCCGCGCTTTATAGCAACATTTGCCAATTTTTTATAACAAAAATTAAGTTTATAACAAAAGTATTTTCTGGGTATCATTAAACAAAGTTATAACTTTAGGACTCGCCACTTTAATAAAGCAAATAATTTGGACGAAGTTTTATCTATAAAAACATAGTACTCCTAACAAATTTCTATCACATTATTTCAAATCAATATCAAATGAATACATTCTTCAGTTGATATATGAAAACAATTTAGATGAAACATAACAAGCGAATTCAACAAAGGCTGGCTCGCGGTAACAATGGCGGCGTCGAATTACGGTCACAATCATAAATGTTAACATACACGAGTTTAGTTTCATCAGATAATATTACCGAATGCATTTCAATATATGAAATGTTGATGCTTTATAATTATAAAATGTATAACTCATTATAGAACGAAATAGATTAATCTGTCTTTAAAAACGCCAGAGGCACAAACAAGCGTGCGACTATAAACGCGACAGGTTGTGGGTTCGATTCCCACTCCAGGAAATGGAAAAGTTTAGTATTTTAATTTTCTGGGTTTAGTAACACGGCAAAATGCGGCGGTGAGTCCCGCCACTCAGCACGCAATGCAGCGGTGAGTCCCGCCACTCAGCACTCAATGCCTCAATTCGGTGGAAAGTGGAGAACGGAGTGTTTTAACACTAGGTTCTCAGGTTCCGTCTGCCTACCTGCCTGCCTGTTATATGCGGAATGCAGCGTGAAGGTAAAAAAAAATGTATTTAAAAATATAGCTTTTCGCATAGGATACTTGAAAAGAACTTAGTGTCAAGACATTTGACTCTCTACTTTCCAATTTAAATGGAGATGTTGAGTGTTAAGTGACGGAAATCAACGTCGCATATTATTTTCTTAGAGGAGGGAAATAATAATTGATAAAATATAATGATTCCCTCAAGTAGAGATCAAACTGCATTTACAACTAGACACTGTCGCTCTGAACCACAATGGCCTCAATATACATATTTTTTATAATTTTTTAAAAACATGTTTCCATATGGCTTAACTGGGAGAAACCTCTACATGAGTAATCCAAAAAGCGCGAGCTTTAATCTGACTTTAGAGTTTTTATAATTTGAATAAATTCCCAGTATTACGAGTCAATTTGTTTTTATCAAAATAGGACCCTTGCATTCATTAGCTAAATGTGTGAATAAATGAATGTCACATTAGCAATTCATATCATGTCCTGTATGCTTATATTAAAATTGGGAACTCTGTAAAATTGACGTTATATGGCCAGCATCACAAAAATGGCGCCCGCCTGACCTTGAGTCGTGAGACATGTCATTTATATAAGCAAAATATATGAATTGGTATTCTTGTAGCCCTAAGGTGTTTTATGAAGCGTCCATTTCGAACACAATTTGTCTCGCCACGTACCAAAGTAATGTGTACTAAATACACACATAATTAGTATATTTTTTTCATTAAAAACCACAAATTTCATTATTATCCAAGTAGAGTAATAGTCTACAAATTTTTGTTTCAAGATTTAGAATTTGAAATGTAGTTGAATCTATTTATATAAACATGAAGTTTTCCTTAATAAAGTAAAAAAACATTGATTAAGATTACTATTTTATCACATACCTGTTTGCACATGTTTACTGAATGGTACTTAAATTCTACAAAGAGGTATAAATAACTTCTTCTTGTTTTCAAAGTATAAATAAAATTTATAAAGATTTAAAGTTATTTTAGTTAGTAATTCTTAATTACTAACTAAAATAACTTCTTCTTCTTAATATGTAATAATAAAAGTCATTTCCACCACTCGTTCTTCACGAAATATTGCAAACGGGACGGAAAATAGACAATTAGGATCAACAATAGCATTATTTAACATAACGCCTGTCGTGGCGCAGAGGCACAAGCGTACGACTGTAAACGCGACAGGTTCTGGGCTCGATTCCCATTCCAGGAAATGTTAGTATTTTCATTTCCTGGGATTGGTAACAAGGCAAAGCGCGGCGTTGAGTTCCGCCACTCAACACGCAATGCCTCAATTTGGCGGAAAGTGGGGAACGGAATTGTTGTAAGAGAACGGAGTGTCTCAACACTAGGTTCTCTGGTTCCCTCTGTCTACCCTGCTATATGTGGGATATAGCGTGAAATTAAAAAAGAAAAGCATTATTTTAAATGATAATTAGATAATCTATAGTCAAAAATGGGTTAAAATCTTCTAAATTTTATAATTTTAAACAGCAAGTATAAAAACAAAGTTAGTTTAGTCCTCAATGCTACGATCGCAAGCCGAGCCAAAGCGTTGATTATAACATTGAGCTCAATTGAATGGAATAAACAAAGATATCGCATTCAGTTTGTTATCCCTTCATGTTTGAACTGAAATTTAAAATTCATTTACTTCATGCCCGTTTGTGTACACACGATATAGAGTTTGTTTTGATAGCTCTAGTGCAATCGAAGCAAACTGTAAATAAATATTTATTTTATTATGTTATTGATCTATGCTATCTATAATAAAATAATATACATATTTGATCGAAATCCTAAATTATTAATACCCTATGTTAAGAAAAATCTCCTAGAATCTACAATATTCATCCAATTAGACATTTTTGTGACAGAATTTAAAGCTACAGTTTATGTATCCCAAGTCGGAAATACTTTGTGATTTTAGCCATGAATATTCCCCTAAGTCATATTTCCTGTCTTACTCTCATACACAAAGGCGTCCAAACTGCGCCACGACGGCTTCATTTACAATAAAAAATATATAAATATTTAACAAAACGATATAATATTCAAATGACACTATTTTAATCGGATTAATGACGTATATTTTGATATTCTAGAATACATTTTTTAAAAAGTCCAATGTTTCGAACACGACCACGGACTACATGTTTAAATACTTTTATTTACTGTATCATGATTGCGAAAGCCAAAATTCTTATTATGTAGTTCTAATATTTGTTAAAACTATTCTGCTCTCACGTTCCTTTATGACTTTTTCGATTTAAGAGCGGGTCGTTATTAAAGCATGATAACTAATTGACCGATACGAAACCGGAATGGCCACCGTTATAACAGTTATAGATGACGCCAATTTGGATCATATTTTGAATTGATATACGTGAATATGTCGTCCGCAACGTGTTTCACTTTGATGAATAGTTAGGTGGAAGTGACATGGGAGTATTGTGACCTATTTATTACCCGAAACCCTGTCACTGGAGTGTTCTACGAATATATTCGTACTAGGTGTTAATACGTTGGTAGATGGGAAATGCATACTTTTCAAGGCAGACATTTTTAAGTTTAAATTTATCTATATATGATTTTATTTAAATGACTTTTTACCTTAAAAAGTCTGGATTTGCTTGAGATTTTTGTATTTAATTATCTATTCACCCTATAAATAAAGCATTCCTAATTTGTATATGCAATATACATATATGTATGAAAGCTCATCAGCTGATGTGGATATTATATGATTTCTACCATTCTAATTCTACGTTAATGTTTGTCTATATCGAATACATTGTGGTGTGGTGGTGTTTATAAAATGTACAGTAAAATGCGTGATTGTTTTTGGATCGATATTTTTAATTTAAATGCTTTATTTGTAAAAAAATGTATTTAACTTTTATGTAACGTATTTTAGACTGTAAAATATTACTCTTATAAAAAACTTAAATATGGCAAAATGTTATATTCTCGTGTCCTTTAAATGTCCGAAAAAACGGTCGAAAGATCTTCCTTCATTAATTTCTAGCTAAAGATACTCTTACTTCTTTAATAAATGTGCGTATTTTTATATACATAGAATTAAGCAAACGTAAATAGTTGCGTCAAATGCAAGCTAGTGATTGTCTGTTACAGTGAATCATTGTTGAATCATGTACCGGTTTCCATGTAAGTGTGGTGTTTGGCTTAGCGCTGAATGTAATATTATCAGGTACGCAAACGTCTGTGTGTAGCACCCAAAACTACTCTACTTTGTAACTTAGTAGTATTATACTTAGTATTTTCATTTCTTGGGTTTGGTAACAAGGCAAAGCGCGGCGTTGAGTTCCGCCACTCAACACGCAATGCCTCAATTCGGCGAAAAGTGGGGAACGGAATTGTTGAAAGAGAATGGAGTGTCTTAACACTAGGTTCTCTGGTTCCCTCTGCCTACCCCGCTACATGCGGGATACAGCGTGAAGTTACAAAAAAAAGTATCAATTTCATAATATTATAATAATAGTAAAAACGTATAGACGTGTAAATACGTATTACCTTAGCCATACACGTATTATGATATACATTTTGTACAAAAACACTACTATCATAGTATATATAATATTTATTTTCATCATATAATGCATTTCTAACGAAAAATTATAAAAAAAGTAGACTATATGCACTGTTCTTTCCCACTTTCTCGTTATAAGCTTAAACTATACCAAATTTCATAATTTCCTTCGCCGCTTTCGTAAAAATAAGTTTAAAAATATTCCTTTAACATTAATATAATAATGATTAGAAACACTTTATTCAAAAATATGTATTGAGATTTTTGGTTTTCGCGAATTTTATACATACATACATACATATTTAAATGACACTCTTTTAACTAAAACCCAATCGTAGGGGATTCCAAAAATGTATTTACGAATACTATATAAGTAATTAATCCGCTTAAAATAAAATGTTTTAATACGAATACGTATATTTTTCCCAAGTGAAAAACACCTTAGTCATCTAATGTAACAAATAGGACTTTTTATCATTTTCGAATAGTAAACATTTAGTTTTCGTATAACGTAGAGTCATACATAATTCAAATATTCCATTTTATTTAAATATTTGTGTTTTTTTTTTTTAACTTCACGCTGTATCCCGCATATAGCAGGGTAGGCAGAGGGAATCTGAGAACCTAGTGTTAAGACACTCCATTCTCTTTCAACAAATCCGTTCCCCACTTTCCGCCAGATTGAGGCATTGCGTGCTGATGGGTGAAACTCAACGCCGCGCTTTGCCTTGTTACCAAACCCAGGAAATGAAAAATTTCATTACCTGGAGTGGGAGTCGAACCCACAACCTATCGCGTTTACAGTCGCACGCTTGTGCCTCTCCGCCACGACAGGCGAAACTATTAATTTAGAATATAAAATATTAATAATTAGAAATATAAAATATTAATAATACGGAAATATTATAAGCATTTGTGCGCATAGAAACAGAATACAATAACAAAATTCATAAATTATCGATTTAAGCATTTCTGCGAATTGAAACATGATACTTTTTTGGTTTTGCAAATTTAATAAGACTAGTGTCCCCGTTGACGCGTTGACAACGCGTTGTCTTCAGCAATGTATATGTCACTTTATACAAACATGGATGTCAAACCATTGTAATGTGTCTAACATTTAATTCTAACTCCTCCGTCCGTTATATATATATATATATATATATATATATATATATATATATATATATATATATATATATATATATATATATATATATAGATTTTACGTTATAAAACTATATTTATTTATATCACGACATAACTTAGGACAATTAACGAATTTACATACGAAGTTCAGAAATTTAATCCCTTTGTCATGCATAATTGGAAACGCTTAAATCGATCATTAATATAATTATTCACGTTCCTTTACGAAC
>JAKGSA010000461.1:116043-128428 GCA_033558755.1 Philaethria dido
AATTTTTTTTAACTTCACGCTGTATCCCGCATATAGCGGGGTAGGCAGAGGGAACCAGAGAACCTAGTGTTAAGACACTCCATTCTCTTTCAACAATTCCGTTCCCCACATTCCGCCAAAAGATTCTTAAGATTCTTTTGTGAAAACAAGAAATTTATATTTTTAAACACGCGTCCTACAAAATCAATTACACAATGGTTCCGTTATATACCTATTATTATGAATTGATCAAAAACAAGTACTTGTATAAAATACACAACACATATCTGCAAAGTCGATTATGATTCACGGGCTGTTAAGTAATAAGTGACTAAATTCGATCTCATGTTTTGTAAAAACCGAACATTTGTACTGACAATAAAAAAGTACTACTAAGCTATAAAGGTCATTGTTACTTTTTTTTTAGCTTCACGCTGTATCCCGCATATAGCACGGTAGGCAGAGGGAACCTAGTGTTAAGACACTCCGTTTCCCACTTAATTAGTAATGATTAATTATTTCATAATTTAATTATTACTTTATTAATTGTTTGCTGAATAAGCGAATCAAAATATTTGTTGTAAATCTTAAACTGACTGACATAAGCAAATACTCAAGTTTGTGTATTTATTTATTGGACCGTTACGTTTCAAGTCAAGTGCATTGATACGCTGTGATTTAATGCTATGGTTGTGAACTGGAAACTTGAAATTTCACTTGGAAAAAATATAAATATTATATTGGTATTTTCACAGGTTTACTTAAATAAGTAAGATAATAGGATCCAGTATGATACACAATTATTATATAAATATATTGAGTAAATCTTTGTACAAAAATTCTTTTTACAAAAAATATGCCGACGGCATGCAAAAAGCAGAAAGCAGAATCCTTACTAATATTATAAATGCGAAAGTAATTGTCTGTCTGTCTGTTACGCTTTCACGCCTAAACCACTAAACCGATTTTGATGAAATTCGGTATGAAGGTAGAACTGAACTTGGGAAAGGATATAGGATAATTTTTATCGCAAAAAAATGGGTAGAAGAGTTTGAAATAGGGGATGAAAGTTTGTATGGAAGTTCCTTTAATATAATCAACTGTTTACAACTTTCACACCTAAACCACTTAACCAAGTTTGACAAATAGTCTAGACCTTGGGAAAGACTATAGGCTACTCCTTACCATGTCGCGTGATATAACCGAATTCCACGCGGGCAAAGCCGCGGGCCGAAAGCTAGTTTTATAATCCATTAGAAACTTTTGTATAAAGTAACATACATGTTGTTAAGGCAATAGTATTTTACACCGCGGGGCCATTAGTACTCGAATTTCTTAATGAACTAAAAGCGAACAATGAATATATTTAGGTTTTCCCTACCTATCTTACAATACGCGGAAAACTGTAATAAAAAAATAATTTTATTCATTTGAAATTTCATTACTAATTAAGTAAATTGAATTTATAATTTATTTTATATTGTTATAACGTAACATGTACATATAGAGGTTTTATATATACATATAAACCTCAATATCTAACCACAAACGCTTGTTTTCTATCCTTTATAAGAAATACGTATATTTCTATTGACCATATATTTCTATTGGCATAATACATAAAGGATATATTTATTAAATATTATAATATATATAGAGGTTAAATATAATGAATAATATAATAATAATAGTTAATAATTTATTATCTAGTATCCTTACTTAATATTATAAATGCGAAAGTAACTCTGTCTGTCTGTCTGTCTGTTACGCTTTCACGCCTAAACTACTGAACTGATTTTGATGAAATTTGGTATGAAGATAGACTGAACTTGGGAAAGGACATAGAATACTTTATATCACGAAAAAAATGGTACAAGGGGTTGAAATGGAGGTTGAAAGTTTGTATTGAGGTTCCTTATTATCAAACAAAACCGTGTAAGACATGACGAATAGTCTAGACCTTGAGAAAGACTATAGGCTACTCCTTACTATGTTGCGCGATATGACCGAATTCCACGCGGGCGAAGCCGCGGGCGGAAAGCTAGTATTTAATAAAATATGACGACAATATATATTTTTTTTTCATTAATATTGCAAACAGATAAATAAATACATAAAAAGCCACCCTCTCCCCTCATAAATTAAGTAGTTAATAAGTAGTTATTTTATAAATAGTGAGTTGTAAATATAAAGTTGTCGGCATTAATTATACACAAAACATCTGTCTTGCCATTCTTCAAAATAAAAGCTGTTTGTGCGAAGAGCATCGTCAATTAACTTTAATTAAATACGTTTAGTGTTTCGCGAAGAACCAGCACATGTTGCAATTGAACCTTGCTTAATTACTGTAGTCTTTGTAAATTAGAAGTTATTTCTATAGTTCTTTTAACACTTTATTATGCGAGCTACGTAAATAATTAAAGCTAGAAAAATTGAAAGTACGATTTTTTGTTTGTAATGTAATGTAGCCTTCAAATTAAAAATAAGATAATTTAAATTAAATTTAAATACGTACATGAGCTGGAGACATGGCACTCATTTAGAACACACTGGTAGATTATCCAGGATTCTAGCTCAATCATCGTTGAAGCTGTCATATTTTCCTCAATTATTAAAATGTAACACTGAAGTCAATTAAAATTATATGCCTTGTATTTCACTTCGGCCTTTCACTTAATACTTGTATTTAATAATTTAAATTCACAAATGATCGTTTTTCTGTTATTATTTATTATTATAATACAGTCTATCAACATGCGCTCGTACTCAATGTTTTGATACCGCCCACGTAGGTCAGTAGCTTAAGCTTTTATGAAATAATTCTATAAGCCTCTCCCTTCAACCGCTAGTATATTTCTGTGCTAACCGCCCCGGCCGGGTAGAGACGTTGCGTCTGAGTTGCCACTAATACGACAGATTTTTACCTGTTTTAGTTATTCCACGTAACGTTTTAAACGTTTTAAAAGTTAGCTATATGAAATTGAATGTATAATATTAAGTTAACTTTTGTTATTATCTCTACATAAAATGTTGCGTTTTGTTAATTTAGTTTCAGAACATTACCACACTTTAAAAATATTTTATCTTTAGATATGTTATTATTTTGTTTAAAGTAAATATTTATTAAATTAATTTATAATTCTTCAAAATTAAAAGTCAAAAGTCCAACTATATTTTCATAACATCTTTTGTAATGTGGAAAAACTTACACACCTTGCAACATTTTAGTCATAGAGAAGTGATGCTTATAGAGCAAAGTGAATTTTAAAATACATGTCGATAAAAGCGAAAAAGAACCTGAATTAGTTTAATTAGTTTTATCATTTTTATTTAAAACTCATATGTATTGCATAAATATACAGGTAAACAGCTTAAAGATATAAATTAACAAAATATATTCGTATTTTATTTTCATCGACAAATTTACCAAATGTCATTGGTTGAAGTCCAAAACATCTGTTTTGTCTATGATTTTTCACAAGTGAATCGAACGTAGAAAGTGCTCTATTTGTAAATATTGTTAAATTGTAAATATTACAAGTGAATCGTGCTACACACTAAAAGTTTTTTATTTGAGTATCTACGACGGTGTTTTATGGATATATTTGATTATTGAAATAAATTTAAGCCCTTTAAGGTAAGAAAATTTGTGTTACGCTTAATATTATTAATACCTGCTCATTTCCTGATACAAAAAACAACAATAATTAAAATTAAAAATTTTCTTTTTATATTATTTAATTAATTGATCTTAAAATATAGTAGACAACTAATACTAATAACTGTTCCGTATAACCTTGAGCAGAGAAGTGTCATCGTTAAAATCGGCAGCTGTGTTTAACAAAACATATTAAATGTGTGCATTTTAATTAAGCGCCATTTATAGTCGTCTATGTTGTATAAAATTCATAGCAGTGAAACTTTACTACACAAATGTATTTAATTTGCATATACAAAAATAAATCCTTTATAAAAACAAAAATAATAATGGAACCAAACAAAGAATATTCTTTTGTTCTAATCTTGGAAAATATGCTTTCTCATAATATATGCTTGAAATTTTTGTTTAAATTCAAATAGAATTAATAAAATATATTTTTGAATATTTTATAATATATTTTATAAATTGAAATATGTTGTATATTTTTGTACAATTTAAATATAAATAGTACAAAAATAATATTAATATTGTGAAAATTTTAAATAAGGTGATATTATAATTGTTCATAATTTATTAAGTTTCCAGGCAATAGAAATATTATTGGAAATACTCCTTTTCATTTATTGTTTATTAAATATTTTCTTTACTTATTTTGTATTGATTTCCCATGGTTTATCTTATCTATCTATATTTGTAATAATAAGTAAATATTATTACATATAATTATTAATAGTTACAACAAAATGCATTGATAACTATGCATCCATTAAGATCTGATGAAAATCATTAAATTCATTGAATATAAAAACGTTAAGTATATTATCAATTATCAATAAATGCGTCACTTATGAGAATCTTATCATATTAGTCATCCATGTAAAAGTGGGACTACAAACAATAGATAACACAAGAATTTTATAGTATTTATTTGTACTTTAATTTTCTTTGTTTGCTGTTGTAATTATTTGATTAGTAGTTCAGCTTAGTAGAGTTTGACTGCTTTGGTTTTTATTTATCATACTTTCTTATATTAACATTCTATGAGAAAATACATTTGTTTGTTTTGTTCCAAAAAAGGTTTTTATTATTTATTAAATAGGGAAATATATATTTTTTAAATATTTATAATCATTTCATCGAATGGGAATCAAATCCTCAACCATTGTGTGTGTGACCAGACAGTTTCTCATTACACCACTATGGCCTCTATTATCTATATATAAAAAAATAAATCATGGGAAATTAAACATATTCTACCCATTCTAATATTATGAATAAGAAAGTGTATTTGTTTATCCATCTCTCACATGCAACGAAGTTATGTTATGATATTATGTGTCTGAATATATTCAGGCAGTTAAAGAGTGACATAAGCCACTTTTTACCACTAAAAAGGAATCACTCCCGTAGAAACATCCATACTGATACAAATTCACATTGACCACGTGAGCGAAGTCGTGGTTAACAGTTAGCAATTTTTATATTGTGGGCAAAAAAGTCTAGGTGCAACATTTCCATATAATTCAAGTAAGGCTACTTTCTCTACTCAAGTATTTAATAAAGCAAGTATGCAGGTTGTCATTTCGTATACAAGTCACATAATTATGATTGCCGAATATAAACACGTTGCGTAGACATACGCCTTTTACCTTACCTTTGTTATGAATATGAAGATATTATTGCAATCGTATACGTAATTGAAGTAGGGATATTTAAATTATGATTATGCTTTGAAATGTACATTTAAATTTAAGTTATATGTTTTAAGATTTCTCTTATTAAGACTATAGCTTCCTATTTTGTTTTTAAAGGAACGTTGATGTGACGTAATAAAATTTGTTTTAACTAGTACTAATTGTACTCGCGAACTTCGTCTCCAACACAAAAGTTACATTACGTTACATAAATTTCACTCTCACACAATTTCCGCCCCTAGAAAATTGGTGACACAATTTTTATTACCGAATTAGAAGTTTTGGAGTGTATCCCTTACAAATAAAATGAATTAAAATCTTTCTTTTTTATAATGTTAGTATAGATCAGAGGTGTGCAACCTGCGCCTTTATAATTTTATACGGCCCGCCAAGTTTTTACTTATATTACAGATACAGATATTCTGTCGCTAATATATTGAGTTCCGCTATTTTTTTTCAGTTTTTGTTTCATATGAATGCAATTTTAAATAATATTAAAAAGTGTGGCTCGCGAAAAAAATTTAAAAATTAATTTTGTCCCACCATAAAATTTTAAAATTATAGGCGCGTTGTTAAAAAAAGGTTTCTCACCCCTGGTGTAGACGATTACATACACGGTTACACCACGTAGAATACCTTATTACTAAAGTGTTACTTTTTCCGCATTTTTTGGGCAAGACATATAAAACATAATAAATAAAGCTGCATATTATGGAACCACATACGACAGGTCGTGGCTTCGACTTTCACTTCAAGAAATGAAAATTTAGAGTAATATTTAATATTTTCATTTCCCTATTCTGGTAACAAAGAAAAACGCGACATTAAGTTCCGCCACTCAGGACGCAGTGCCTCAATTCGGCGGATAGTGGGGAACGAAAATGTTAAAACAGAACGGAGTGTCTTAACACTAGGTTCTCTGGTTTCCACTGCCTACCCTGCTATATGCGAGATACAGCGTGAAGTAACAAATTACGTTACACTTTGTACAATGAAATTAGATAAATCTAAAAATATTTTGAAACTAGTAATTCAAGCCACAAATATTCAATACTAAAGCAGTGTTTCGACGACGCTAACTATAGTATTATCGTATTTAGTGTTTTGCATTTCTAGCTTCCAATGGCCGCATAAGGTCCGCAGCGTGTGCCTTATCAGTCCATTGCTATGTCAGCGCCATAAATAACGTGTGTTCGAGTTTTTATACAAGTTATGTCTATTTTTAAATGACCATTCCGTAATGAGCAAATATATTTTTATTTATCCATGAAGAAATCCTGCATATTGTATTTAATTAAGATTTATTAAGTAAAAGGATTTTACAAATATATATTTTTTATTATTTATATAGTTAAAAAAACTTATCTGATACAGGAAGATTATAAATATAAAAAATAATATAAATACGTGAAGCAAAAACTTTGGATCCCTTTTTACGAAAATTACGCGGATGGAAAAGCATAAAATTTGGCACACTTATAGTTTATATAGAGAAGGGAGTGCAGAATGACAACATTTTTTTTAAATAATGCATAAATATTATATTAAATTAACAAAAGAAATGTTACATCCAACCATGGCTTGACATCCATGTTTATATAAAGTGACATATAAGACAACGCGTTGTTAACGCGTCATCGGGGACACTAATAATTTTATTAGTTGATTACCGACAAAACATAAACTTTACTATTTCACAATTGTAAAACAAAGAAAATCACGAATTGAATAGACTTCCTTTTAAGAAATCCTTTATTTCGCTTACATCTAGCTATGTGACCTCAGCAGCCTTATTAGTCTCGGATGTTCTTCCGGCTCTTGTAAATCGCATTGTAAGTTTTTGCAGCGATTTACTTTTATTTCCTGTTTTAAACATTATATAAAATTATATTAGAAATAGATGCCACCATAGCGTTAAGCCATATTGACGCAGTAAGACAGCGTCTAACGGTTCGATCCCCACTCGAGCAAATAATTATAGTTAAATTATTTCTATTTCCTACTTCGCGGCGTTCAGTACCGCCACTCAACACGTTATGTATCGAATTCTGGCGAAAAGCCGAGAACAGGGTATCTTGACACTAGGTTCTTTCAGTCTACCTTGTTATATCGCGAAGCTGCATAAAGAGCCATAGCGTGTATAGGACGTGTCTGATATTTGTGGCACACACATTTATGAATGTTTTCAGGCATTAATCCAGTAATTGTAATTAATATATCCAGTGAAATGAAGGAGATCGTGATATCTAATATAAAATAATATATGAGTAGCTATTAAAATATATATAATTTTTCACTTATAGTTATTTTATTATAATTCTAGATCGTTATACTAATAGTAACGTAATGAATATAGATTATTACGAATTGCGGCGCAACATAGTCATGTTGAATAAGTTCAATTAAATACATATTGTATTGTTTAAAGTTTAATATAACATTCTTTTATTATTTTTGATATTACGGTTATTTAAAATATAAATTCTTCTGCTAAGTAATATTGGAAACTAGATTGCATACTTTTTAGGCAGAGAACAACCCGTACTCCACTTTCTGTCCATTTTAGGAAAATTACGTGCGTACCCAAAGTCTAGTTTGTCTAACTGCACCAAGTATATGAGTGTATTGTAAATTAATATATCTGTTCTATTATGGTATCATCAAATACATATTTAAAAGACAAGATCCACTTTTGAGAAATCGTTTTTATTTAATCGGTTTTATTTTACCTTCACGCTGTATCTTGCATATAGCAGGGTTGCCAAAGGGATACTGAGAACCTAGTGTTAAGACACTCCGTTCCCCACTTCCGCCGAATTGAAGCGTGCTGTGTGGCGGAACTCAACGCCGCGCTTTGCCTTGTTACCAAATCCAGAAAATCGATGATGCTTATTCAAGTGTTTACGTAGAACATTTGATACAGATCTTATTTAGGTTACGAGTAGGATTACGTAGTTACTACATAATTTATATAGATATAAAATAAATTGCCCCACTACATAAGTAAACTTAATCGGCTTTTCTTGATTACCATCGCAAATATGGCTTCTTCACTCCACTCGATCGAAAATGACTTTGACTACAAAAGGTTCTGCCCTTGGCCCAAATACCGTCTGAAGGTTGCGTATTGCGAAATTTTAATCAATCGTCTTAAAATATTGAAAAAGTTTCGGATATATATAAATTATTAAAATTATTAAATAATGAATACAATTTATTTTTAAAGAAGCAAAAACTTTGCAATGACGCTTTGTTTATTTTTATTTTTACGCATCTCCTCTATTTAGTAGGATAAAGAGATCCAGTATTAATATACTCCGTTGTTCGTTTTATTATCAAACCAAAAATGTAATTTTAATTAAAATATAAATTTTCCCCCTAGCAGGAATCGAATCCAAAAACATAACGTGTGGTATACACGTTATGTTTTTGGATTCGATTCCTTAAAATTAAGTCACGATCATTAAAAAGTCTATACATCATTATACTAATATATCTCTCAACTTTCTAATTTTGTTATAAAAAATATTTTATTTACAAATAGCCTACGATTATGAAGTTCCGCCCACAACGTTATCCTTTATTTGTCTACGGCCGGTCGACATGATGTGCCTTTATAAGGTTAGGTACGGTTGAAATATTACGTATTTACTCTCCATTACTAAAATTGGATAATAATTTAAGTAGTAATAATTGTCATAAAAATAATATACATGATTATTAACGCTTATTGTGGCGCAGAGGCACAAGGTGTAAACGCGACAGGTTGTGGGTTCGATTCCTACTCCAGGAAATGAAATATTTCATTTCCTGGTTTTGGTAATAAGGCAAAGCGCGGCGCTGAGTTCCGCCACTCAACGCGCAATGCCTCAGTTTGGCGGAAAGTGGGGGACGGAGTGTCTTAAAACTAGGTTCCCTCTGCCTACCCTGCTATATGCGGAATACAGCGTGAAGCTATGTATATATGTACATAATTATTAATGCAAGCATGTCTGAATAGTGTGCATGACTTAGTTTAGAATACTTGGGATAAATATAAAAAAAAGAACTTTGTTTTAATACATTTCTATCCCCAGCCGTAATTGTAGCATATTTGAGCAATTTAGAGAAAAATAAAATAACTCTTTATACTAACACATTTATTACTCAATACTTATACATTCGCTTAAGTATATATTTCATATATTAAAAATAATACATTCTTCAATAAGCTTTTAATCTTCCCTAAGATTTTAAAACATCACAATGACTTTTCGTGATTTTTCGATATTATTAGACTCTCCAGGTTATTTTTGTTCTGGCGTAGGCGAATTATGTCTCATCCTTGAATGCGTTTATTCTCTCTTTCATTCGTCACTTTCTGTTTTGGCAACGATAATCGTAAACATAACGAGTGCCAAAATTTAAAAGGAAATAAAATAAAAATAACGTATGAACAACTTATGCTTTCTTTAGTACGTACCATTACGTTTTTTCAGTTCTCTATAACTGTATTTGGGAAAAGATACGTATTGCTGCGTGCCTGTTTTACTGTTGTTATTTGTATGTATATTTTGATTACTTCTTGTTTAAGTACATGGACTTTATGACCCATGTGGAAAATATTTAAGATGATTTCTGCTTTTATGTACCCCTACAATTTATACTCCCCAAAGAACTCCAAAATTTTCCTTTCTACGCACTGTAGTTTCGGCTGTGCGTTGTCTGTCATTGACTCGGTGCGTAACGGAAGATTTTTATAAACATATTATTGTATGGCTTATTGTGCCTTTTTTGATTACAGTACTATTTTGACTATATTTTTTTATTTAATTTTTTTTTGAGTTAAACAGCTGACTTGTGTAAAGGAATTAAATATTTAACGAAATTATTTTTGATTGTTACAGGGTCATCGCCATGGTGGTTGAAGCAAATCCTATTGTTGAAAACCGCTCAGATGGTAAGTACTTTGAAATCTCCGATTATAAGTCATTGTAAAATAAGAGAACCTATCGGGTGCAGTTAGGACAATTGATAACACAAACGGCATTCAGTTCCCATGTGATGTTCTGCAAAATTATATCGATTTTTTTTATTAAATTAATATATGTAGATTCAGATTACGAGCTTCACTATTTTAAATTGAATATGTTTATGACATACATTCAGCGTAATGGAAATTTAACCTAAATATTGTTAAAATATAGAGGCCGAAATCAAACTTAGCTGTCGACCTTCGCATTCTTTAAGTTTACTTCACGGTAGAACATGAAGACTTGTTTTATTTTTTGACTTGCATATTATACAATAGAACTTTTTGTTATTAGGATATTGACCATATAAAGTTATAAACAAATAGTGTTATCCTTTTTTATTCATTATTAAGCATTACTGGATATTGTATGTGTATTGTCTATATTGATGTTACTTAATAACTGTCATGTCAAAATTAAACACCGAAATTGTTCATTTAAGAAAATAGCGCATAATGCCCATATAAACGTATCATAATATTCTGTATTTGTAACAATACACTTTTTTTTTCCTGTCTCCGCTTTTGCCCGAAATCGAGACATTGCGTGTCGAGTTGTAGAATTTAACGCCGCACCTTGCCTTTTCAGGGTCTGAAAATTGAAAATTTTTAAATATTATATTTATTTATTTACGAACGTACAATCTATATTTACGTTTCAGGCGCTAACCCAATGTCTTCTTCTGTCAACTTCTTATCTTAAATAAGCCTTCAAATTACTGAAAGTATCACTTTTATAAAAACATTTGTCAAGTACATTTGTTTAGTAAATTAAAGCTTCTTTACACAACAGCAGAACATCTGGCATATTCATTGACTCTATTCTTATTTGAGACAAACACAAAAGTAAAGACTTTGTTGTTAAGTAACCTTGAGCTTTGTGTATGTGAATCGGGTCCCTCGACACTGTAATCGTCGACTGTAATGGACTATTCAGTGTAATACATACATAAACGCTCTTTATTACATGTTTTTGAATGTATATTTAGAGTATTTATGAACTGGATTTTTTTGCTTTACGTGAGAAATTTTGGTGTTTAAACTCTCTGTTCTCCGCACATTTCCACACATTTTGATTTCGGATTTGTGTAATGTCTATGTAATAAATGTTATACTAAGTATAACTTGCTTATAAGTATAACCTATATCCATTATATATTATATGATTTCTTTTTCCCAATATACAATACCTGTAATTACATTCTTTTTATAACTTTTGTAATGACTGAAATAATAAAAAATTAACCAGTTTCAGTTTTCATTGTAATATATTTTTTATCTAGACGCGGCTTTTTAATTTGCTCCGAAACAGAAATAAAACGCATCCTACTTTCGCCCACGGAGAGTCGTTGCCCTAAATAATGTGTAATACCTAAATATATCTAGCAGAATCATATTTCATTTTCGTTTATAGCGCTTATATAAAATACTAACCTTATTTTAAAAACCGTAATATTTGCGTAATGTAATAAATCATACTAATTATATAAATTGTAAAATTTGTGAAGATAGGTGGAAAGATGTTTGTTTTTTTGACATTTTCGAACAAAAACTACTGAACAGATCTAGATGAAACTGTAATTTAAACTTATACATAAAAATAACAGCTATGCTATATTTTTTAAAGATTTTGTGTTATTTGGCCATAACATCCTGATAAGGATCCAGTAATTACATATTTTTTTAACATAATATGGTATAACTATATATAAAATAATCATTTACGTATGAATATTACAAGTTTCATAATTTGAAGTACATATAAATAAATATTAAGACACTAACTGTCGCGCTCAGAGATCCTAATGAAAATTTAGATGGATATGATTTGACATATATACCTGTTTATATACATGATAAACAAAACTTTTTATCAAAATTAGTTTCTACCCTATTTAGTTATTATTCTATCAACAAAAGTTACTAGACTTTCCCAGAACTATATTTCTACTTATATTAAATTTCGTAAAACTTCCCTCATATTTATGTATGATACTTGTAAATTGATATCGTCACGAAATAGCGGAATACCCGGAAAAT
>JAKGSA010000461.1:129223-143732 GCA_033558755.1 Philaethria dido
TTATGTTTCTATAGGGTTAATTATATGTTTCTTATTCTTTTATATTATATTTATCTATATTGATCAAAAAACTATTGCATTGTAAAGTTTATTGTAAATATCTCAAATACTTAGAAAGGTATTTACTTTGGGTTATATTAACAACTTCATCTATAAAAAAATTGACAAATTCAATCGAATTTTTATTTGACAACGGCTATTTAAAATTCTCCATATCTTGGAAAGAAGCTTTCCGCTTTTTTCCGCATAACTGTATTCCGCATATGCGTATTGGAGTGGTGAAATTCAATGTCACGCTTTGTTTAACCAGAGCGGAGAAATTAAAATAATTAAATAAATTATTTCATACAATTAAGGATCAAACCCATAACCTCCCTGGTTTACAGTCAGGCGTAATCGCAATACGGCACGATGGCTTCAGCACCAACGCTAAGTAAATATGATTTAAAGGATTATATAATAACGTTTTTTACCCGGAATAATATTTTACGTTAAGTAAAGGTTTTTATAATATACGCAAGCCCGTTGAAGCTTGGTCTATTCACATCAGACACATCCTGGCCGCGCTCCATTGGGCCTATTGTCTATTATCAAAGGCTCCCTTCTAGTACACTCCACCTACTATAGTCTTAGTTCTCTTGTTCTCATATAATAAAAAAAAATCATTTTTAAAAAGTGGAACAAGGCTGTGCTAAAAACAATGATATAGTTTGCTTTGTAGTTGACTAACAAATTTTGTTAAGGACTCTAACAGACATTATACTTTTTCGTACAAATCAAGATAAGCAGAGAAAAGCTAGACTTAAAACACTTTAGTCACTGCTATCTTTTCGAATTGGAAACATTGCGTATTATTAGGCAGCGGCAGCTCAATGCTGTGCCTTTTAGTATCAGAATGACAATAATTAACACAAATAATCTTTCATCCGAGTAAGTTCGAACCCACAATCGTCGCATCAGGTTTCCTAGTACGGCGGCAGTGGCATCCATAAGACTTATTGTGAAAATGCTACTTAACATTCAGCCAAGCATTGTTAAAATTATAATTGGTGGTTAAATAAATAAATTCTTATATTATTAAAAGTCATAACAAATTTACAGTCACATGCTGTTCGTCTGCGTCCTTATTAAGTTAATTTATGATAAAAAAAAAACGTGGAAGGAATAGTAGATTATTTATCACAATGTCAATGTCAGACAGACGAACACTCTCTTGCTTGCCCACCAACCCAATTAAACATCCAAAAATACTAAACGTTTCATAAATATTTCACAAGCTTTGGAAATAAAAAATAATCAATTAATAAGCTATTAGTCCAAATAATTTAATTTATACTTTAATTATAAAAATGATTAATTTTAATTATAATGAAAGATAAGATGATGATAAGATGTTAGTGTTACTCGTACTGTAACAATAAAATGGTTTATACCATTTAATGAATATTTTAGTATTTTTAAATCAGCGTCATTTTCAAAACTACTGTGTAAATAATTACTAACATGTCTATTTTTCCGAAGAGCGTGATTCGCTAGTTGAGTAATACTGAAATAAATTTCAAAATGCATACTTTTAATATGATGATTAAGTATTACGTGACCTATTTAATAATATAGGTTGATATATGTACTTATAGCGATTCGATTTGTGAATACATATAGAATGACGAGTGTTTTGGCACTGGCGCTTGCCTATAATAATATTTTGAAGTCATGTTTAAACAACGTGCCGCGTAAAGGACGAAGTTTTAAAATATTTTTAGACTGAACAGTGCATATTCTTATGTATTTAAAACACAAAGAAAATAGTTCAAATAGAATTGATAAAAAAAATCATCTAAATTAACGCCTACCGTGGCGCAGAGGCACAAGCGTGCGACTGTAAACGTGACAGGTTGTGGGTTCGATTCCCACTCCAGGAAATGTAAAATTTAGTATTTTAATTTCTTGGGTTTGGTAAAAAGGCAAAGCGCGGCGTTGAGTTCCGCCACTCAACACGCAATGCCTCAATTCGGCGGAAAGTGGTGAACGGAATTGTTGAAAGAGAATGGAGTGCCTTAGCACTAGATTCTCTGGTTCCCTCTGCCTACCCTTCTGTACGCGGGATACAGCGTGAAGTTAAAAAAAAAAGTAAATAAAAAAAAGATATAGCAATACTTTATATTCGTTTTTTTTAACGTTATATGAATAGAACTTACCAATAAAAACCTTCTTTTTCATATTATAAGGCTCAGTTAAAGGTCAAGTACGCAATTTCTTTATAAGGCGTCTTCTATATATACCTAATACATTTCTCGACTAAGATAATAAAATTTGAACAAGGCTTTTATACAAATTTCTTTTTATTGTAATATTTGTAAATTAATTTATTTTTAATAGCAGCGAGACAAAAAATATAGTGAAACCGTGTATTTTACTTTTGTTGATTGCTGCTAGAAGCTTCTCTTACGAGATCTTTATGACCCCAGCCATATTTCCTTTTACCAGCCGTTGTCGTTGAAAATAAGTGTCAAAACTATAAGTAACGCCTTTATCACGTCCCCTTCGTGGTATTCTTTTATAAATATGTTATAGTAATTGAATAGTTGTCGAGTTACAAAACTTAACACCCAATATCGTGTTATCGTGCACCAATATGTCCATTATATTTTTTTTACTTTTGTTATTTCCATATGTAAAATTTGAACCCATAACCATCGATGTCATGACTTTAATGACTATAAAATATAAATGAATCTGTTGCGGTTACCACTTCCCTTAAAAAAAAAAGGTGTTGAGTAGTATGTGATGACACAAAGGACCTTGTCACGTAGCCCTACCAAGGGAAAACCTATGTACATATATGTATATTATATATAAAAAAATATTTGACGGAATTCCAACCTATTCATAAATTTATGCCATACTTTATGATAGTGACAATGTTGTCATAACTTACTTAACTTCACGCGTTGTCCCAAGCGGGGTAGTCAGAGAGAAGTAGCGCCAAACGCTGCGGTCCCTGCATACCTATTACGCCTCGTCCACAGTAATTAACCTCATGTTTTCATAAGTATATTATTTTCTTAGACAGAGTGCACAGCTCCTCCTTAAGGCCGAGAGCTGGTGGTGACGTCATTCCAGAACGCTCAGTGGGCACCCTCGACCTTAACATGTCGTATTCAGCTCCATCCAACTTGGTACTCACGCCTGCACCTGAGTGTAAGTGACAGTTTGTATTATTATTTATAGATTTATTATTAGATATCGCCTGTCGTGGCGCAGAGGCACAAGCGTGCGTCTGAAAACGCGACAGGTTGTGGGTATGATTCCCACTCCAGGAAATGTAAAATTTAGTATTTTCATTTCTTGGGTTTGGTAACAAGGCAAAGCGCGGCGTTGAGTTCCGCCATTCAACACGCAATGCCTCAATTTGGTGGAAAGTGGGGAACGGAAATGTTAAAAGAGAATGGAGTGTCTTAACACTAGGTTCTCTGGTTCCCTCTGCCAACCCCGCTAAATGCGGGATACAGCGTGAAGTTAAAAAAAAATAATTAGATATTACTTGTTTTTTTTTATTTGGTTGTAATAATGGGATTTTCATGGTTTATATATGCGATATTACTTTAAGTAATGTTCTGACATTAGAAACTTAATAACCGCATTTCGGCAGTAACAAGAGACCTTAATGGGACGTTTAAATTGTAATTGACATCTCAGAGTGTGGCTGCAGGTGATTTAGTCTACAAACATAAGGTCTGCTAGTGTTAATCGTCCATTAAAAGCATATTAAGTAAATTATCAAGAAAAATGATAAAACATTCTTAAAAAGTAATATATTGTATATATTTTATGAGATGCCTTTAACAGTAGGTTTGAATGGAATGGCGAACTCTAAAGCAAAGGATTGGACAGTTTTACTTATCGCGCTATTCTGATAATTTAAAATAGAAACTGACAGTTATCTGTTTTTCTTGGTATATTTTAGTTTGCGTATTTTTCTTCGAATGGTATAAAAATGTCATAAACCTCATTCTAAGCCGACAATATATTACTTTTATCTATCCCTTCACAAGCCATAATGTAAGAAAACAGTTATTACTTATAGTTAAACTTTTTTTTTTTTAATTCATAGGTCGCAAGCTTTCCAGGGGCATATCAAGAGCGACAGATAACGAAGGGCTTGTGTGGGCGTTGCGAAGTAACACCGAGCCTGAACCAAACACTTTGTCATCCGACCACATTCTTTTGTTGCCGGATATATCTGTATATCCACCGGATTTCAGGTATTCATACTATTTTTATAAAAGACAAACATTTTTGTTTATATTTACGAAGTTTTACGTGATAAATGTTTTATAGTCGAAAGCTTATAAATATAAAATGGACTTTCAATCCTTAGTTCCGGTTCCGATTTATGTGTCTTGATTTATAGGTTTGAATAGATATATGTTTTTTAAATATTAAAAATTAAGTGGGGAACGGATTTGTTGAAAGAGAACGGAGTGTCTTAACACTAGGTTCTCAAGTTCCCTCTGCCTACCCTGCTATATGCGGGATACAGCGTGAAGTTAAAAAAAAAACACTGTTTACCAAGTTGACCGAAACCGTGTAGGTTTCATGTAGGTATAATAAAGCTGTATCATAATAAGCTATTCATATTTGAAAAGTTTTCTAAATCTTCTTTATTTACGCGTCAGATATTTTAACTTTAAAAAATAATCTTTGAAACTCTCTTAAACTTTAAAGTAACTTACATAAATTATCGTCAACTTTTCAATTTAATTATGAAAAAATTCTCTTGAAATGATGAAGGCTCTAAAATGAATCTCGAATAACGAAAACTATTTTTAACCTAGAATTCTGTCAGATCCTTTCCAATAATATCCAAATTGATTGGCTCAGTCTAGTAGAATATTTAACTTTAATTTAAAAAGTAGTCAGTAAATTTTCCTACAAAGGCTGACAATAAAAATAGTCTTTACTGTGCTATAAATTTTACCTTAATATTAAAAAAAATAATCCTTATTTCTCATAAAAATGTTAATTAACCGCAAAATTACTAAACCGTACTAAATGAGTATTATAACCAAATATGGATGTCAAATACAAGGCTGGTGACACAATTATGCAAATAGCACGAGTATATGTAAAACATCGTCATTCAGAATGAACCATACAATGTTTGAAATGCGTACCAATAATTGTTATAGAATTGTTAGACCATTAACATACTTTTCGTATTAAAATATATTTGAATGGATCGCCTTATATGGGAACGTTGAAAGAATGTATACAAGTAATGGTGTATGAAAGTTAACAGGAAATTCCAATATCGATTATTTTGAATGCTTTATTTATTATTGTAAAAACTTGTACGCTTTTTTATTATTGTAAAACGCCTGTCGTGGCGTAGAGGCACAAGCGGGCGACTGTAAACGCAACTAGTTATGGGTTCGATTCCCACTACAGGAAATAAAAGAGAACGGAGTGTCTTAACACTAGGTTCTTTGGTTCCCTCTGCCTACCTTGTTATATACGATACACCGTGAAGCTTAAAAAACATGTATCCATATTCTTTCATCGAAAAAAATCATCAGATTTATTCGTTATTTATGTGAGTTTAAAAGATATGTAAACAGAATAATATCAACTAAACAAATCATACATAGGAATTTACGAAAATCTAAGATAAGGAGATAAAGATCACTCCATAGTTCATACATAAAACATAACTCCAGATGCACACTAATCTATGTAAGATTAGATCGTCATTGTAAAACAACTTTTCTTTCAAAACTTCAATTACTTTATAAATAAAACACTTTCGACTCTTTTAACAGAAAATTATGTGGATGAATTTTTTAATGAAAAACTTTGTTACTGTTATGTCGACTTAATTTTTTGATTAAACCAAAAAGAATGCAGAATAATTTATATTATTATCTTTTATATATTTTTTATGTTTTATAATAAGATCTTTGTCGAGTGGATGACATATGCTCGACTATACGCGATTGTGTGCTCAAATTCATTTCGAAGGAATATTTTAATATAAACGGAGAACTAACTATAGTAAATCCTTACATTCTTTTACCAAGTATTATGTATTAGATTCGTAAAAAATGTAATGTGATTTCATAACGTTTTGAATATAACATCAGATATAGGTTTATTATTTTTTTTTTTTAACTTCACGCTGTATCCCGCATATAGCAGGGTAGGCAGAGGGAACCAGAGAACCTAGTGTTAAGACACTCCATTCTCTTTCAACAATTCCGTTCCCCACGATATTTGTACCATGTACATTGTATTTATGGGTGATTCTTCAAAATTATTCTTATATGACAAGTGTTTAATTATAATTATAAAATTATCATATTTTCATATACGATTTCATTCGTAATTCATTTATTTCTAGTATTTTTCTGGACTCTCCATAGTAAGTCACCGTGACATTGCTTTGCTTTTGCTATACTTTACACGTGTCTCGGCAAAATGCCAATTCACCTCACACTACAGAGGCTCGTAAATTTCGGTCCGATACAAATCTAGTCTATTAAACGCTATATAAATACCTATATTGAGTTCTTTCGTTTTTCTTGTAGATTAGATAAAGAAAAACACATTGGAACGGGTTTTATATATGGGATATGCTTATCTGAGATTTAAATTTACTTATTTTGTTTACAATACTGACGTGTTAAGTTGATTGATGATTTCAAATACATCCATACATACATACATACATACATACATGGATTCACGCTTTCTCCCAAGTGTTCACTAACACTCCGTTCCCCACTTTCCGCACAATTGAAGCTTTGCGTGCTGAGTGGCGGAACTCAAAGCCGCGCTTTGCGTTCTTACCAAACCCAGGAAATGAAAAAAAACATTTCCTGGAGTGGGAATCGAATCCACGACCTTCAATATATATATATTTTTTATTTAAATTAGTAATTGATAACTAAATTAATTAAAACTAGTTAGAATGCATACAAAAATGCATTTATTTTTAACAATTCTTTATATTGTTAATCTTTTTCTTGTCATTGCACAGATTATTATCAAGCCAGTTCATTATTATAACAAAAGCGGTCCTCCACATACAAATGTTTGGCGCTCCCTACATTTCAGCCATTGAACCTATCAACCTTTCACTCTTTAACCTTCAGTAATCGGAGCTTAGACTTCACGGTCATTACAATAGAAAATATAGTCACGCAAGTCTTTTCAGCATTTGCTAGCTTAACACTTTTGTATAAAACTCGCTAATGTGTTTTAGGCGATGCGTTGTCAGCAACAATAGGAACAAGAGTCAATGTACTTGTATACTATTTGTATATTGTTTATGTATTGTATGCAAAACGTATAATGAATGCCATGTAAGCGTCACCCGCTTTCATCTATATCGGATTTCGTTATGATATCTGGCACGAGGCACGCAATGCCTCGATTCGGTGGATAGTGGGGAACGGAGTGTCCTAACACTAGGTTCTCAGGTTCTCTCTGCCTACTCTGCTATATACGGGATACAGCGTGAAGCTAAAAAAATCTGGCTATGTTATGTTGTAGGCCGAAATGTTTGCGTGTCGAAAAACGTTTTTAATAAATTATATAGTATGTTTTTTAATTCCACATATAACCTCTAGCGGCTTTAATTACAGACCTTCGTTAATAGGCACGACAAAATTTTGGATATAGAGTTTTTATTTATTTCTAAGATTTATTCATTAAAGTAACGGAAAATATTACACACGCTTAAATCGTGGTTGCTATTAATTTTGTTTCTTTTTAGCTTCACGGCGTATTCCGCACATAGCAGATTAGGCAGAGAAAACCTGAGAACCTAGTATTAAGACAATCCGTTCTCTTTTAACATTTCCGTTCCCCAGTTTCCAACGAATTGAGTCATTGCGTGCTGAGTTGCGGAACTCAACGCGGCGATTTGCCTTGCTTTTTTTTTTAACTTCACGCTGTATCCCGCATATAGCAGGGTAGGCAGAGGGAACCTGAGAACCTAGTGTTAAGACACTCCGTTCTCTTACAACAATTCTGTTCCCTACTTTCCCTCGAATTGAGGCATTGCGTGCTGCGTGGCGCAACTCAACGCCGCACTTTGCCTTGTTACCAAACCCAGGAAATGAAAAGACTAACATTTCCTGGAGTGGGAAACGAACCCACAACCTGTTGCATTTACAGTGGCACGCTTGTGCCTCTGCGTCACGACAGGCCTCTCGTATATACCTTGTTACATATTGTAAAATGTAGACGATGTCGACATTTTGTTTTCCTTATATTACAATAGTCATACTTTAATCACAATTGGAAATTTTAACTCTTTATAATTATCTGTAAACCATAAAGATAACAATAATTATAGGAAATATGTTTCAATTCATATTTACAAATACTAGAGGCCCCACTGACACGATAATGCGTTGCCTTAGCAACGTGTATGCATTTTACATAAATATGTATGTTAAATTAGTATAGTATTTTATAACTTTACTTACTCCATATAAACATTAACTATGTAAATTGTTGAAGTTTTAAAGTATCAATCACTTGAAAACGAAAAAAATATTTAAAAATGTATAAAAAATTTAACGCAGCGGAACTCGAACCCGCGCTTCTTGGAAACCGTCCAAGCGCTCTGACCACTAAGCCATTCGTTCAACGTCCGGCTGCGTCGAATTTTTTATTCGCTTGTTACAACTTATTTTTGTTGTTAGCATCTCTGTAGAGATTTTTACGAATTTCTACTACCGAAAGATTATTTCAAAGAACAGTCATTTGGCAAGAGAGAATGCTATTTATTAAATATTTTTCATTTTCTCAGAGGGTTTCTGGGTTCGAGTCCCGCTGCGTTAAAATTTTTATACGTTTTCTAAATATGATTAACTGTGTAAAATTTCATGCACTTCCTTCTGCAGAATTTTCATTCGCGTATTAATATATTTTCCCCAGGATATTCATTGAAAAAGACCTACTAGAAACGGCTACACTGGTAACACTGGAATCTGCTAGTATATTAAACTGGTGGCGTCACGGCCGAGTCCCGGGGGCTCCCCGGCTTCTACCGCTAGCGACCTCAGGGGACGGGAACTGTTTACCTCATGCTGCCTCGCTAGCAGCCTATGGGTTTCACGACAGATTGCTAGCTTTACGAACGAAAGTACAAGCTTTGTTGTCTGGAGAAGGTGGTGATGCCCTTACACGTAAGTGCTAAAGAAATGAAATTTTAAAATTTATATGAATTTATTGATGCGGTTTATTTTTCCTAGTTTATATTAATGCTTATGTATAATATATTAATGTTTTGTACCATTTATGCTGCAATTTTACTGCATGTTATGCTTTATTTATTTCATAGTATAAATGTATTGAATTTTTATATAAAATTGTCGAACATAGCAAGATTTGTATAGATGGACGGTCCGAGCACTATAACGAATGATACTATACTTTCACATCCCACCGGAGTTGAATTTATTATATATGGTGTTTTTTAAGATTTCACTATCTAAGTATGATGTTGCATGTTTCCATATCGGGCGTGAATACATTTATAAGTGAACTTGCATGTACATTTTTTAAATATTAACAGGTATTAAAATTTTTTTATTTATAGAATGAATAAACAATACAATTCAAAAACTATGAAAGAAAAAGAAAAATTAAATATCATAAACATAAAATTTATAGATAAAATTTAAATTTAAGAATAATCTGTCCTAAAAATTAAGCATTTTTGATTTATTGGATTTGGAGAGCCATTTAAAGATTCCTAAAAGGTTGTCATTTTATCATTATTGAAGGGATACATTATTTAAGGGATTAATTTACTTTGCATATTGTTTGCATGCTTACAAAATTACGATTTTAGGAAATTTCTAAATATGTTTCCTGTAAAGTTGTGTTTAAGCTTCACGTCGTATTCTGCGCCTAGCGGGGTAGGAAGAGGGAACCCTAAAACCTAGTGTTAAGACGCTTTGTTTTCTTTCAACGATCCCTTTCCCCACTGCCACTGCTGTTGTGGCGTAAAGACACAAGCGTGTGATCGTAAACGCGACAGGATCCGGGTTCGATTCCCACCAAGAAATGAAAGTTTTAATGATATTTAGTGTTTTCATTTTCTGGGTCCGGTAACGAGGCAAAGCGTGGCGTTGAGTTTCACCACTTAGCACGCAATGCCTCAATTCGGCGGAAAGCGGGGAACGGAATTATTCATAACTAACTAACTATATTACAAAAAATACAACATCGCAGGTGCAATACAGCGTCGCTGGCGCTGGTCGGAGAGCGTGTCGCTGCGCGGCGCGGGGCTGACGCCGTCGGAGGCGGAGTGGGCGCGCGAGTGGCGCGACGCGGTGGCGGCGGCGTCGGCCGAGCCGCGCCCGCGCCCGCAGCCCTCCGCCGCGCCGCACTACGCGGGACTCGAGCAGCTGCACGTGTTCGCGCTCGCGCACGTCATGAAGCGCCCCGTCGTCGTGTTCGCCGATGTGGCTCTCAGGGTGAGTTGGCTTTTAGGGAATGAGCATATAGCAGGGAGACTCGCTCTCGAGCATTCCCGCCCGCACGACTCTCGCAAGCCGAGGTCCTATTAAAAATCTCGAGCAGTGTTCGCGTTGGCTCACGTTAAGTTGTGTTTGCAGTAGATTGCGAGTTGTGGTATTCGCTAATGTGGATTTACGGGGAAGTTGGGTCTCAGTGGAAAGACGCTTTTTCCCGTAGGACGAAGTAGAGAAAACCTACTTTCACTAGTGTCAAAGAAAGAGTCTACTCCGTTCCTTGCTTTCCACCCGAAGTCGAGATACTGCGTGTGAATAACGAAATTCAACGCAGCGTTTTGTCTTACCGAACCGTGTTCATTGGACGATATCTGAATAAACGCGATAATTGGAAATTCGATACTCACTCCTAGGAATTGTTATATTTATTATAGACCTTAAAACGAGACCGAGGGATCGGTCCATTTTGCCATAATAGTACAGTATCCCACTGTAAACGCAATGATTTTGGGGTCAATCCCATTCTGTAAATAATTGTATTTCTTTTATTTTTATTCCTCCACTGGTACTTCAAAGGACAAAGTTGAATTTCTCAACAATTGATTGAAAACAGCAAATGGAGTGTCTTGAAACTTATTTCTCTCTGTCTATCCTGCTTTGCGAGATAAAGTGAAGCTGTAAAAAATATATTTAAAAAAAGACCTTCAAATTCATATAGGAATTATTGTACTGTAGTCTGTCGTCAAAGATATGATTTGTGCACATATTTGCGCTGCTCGTTAATATGATTGGAAGCGTGTCCGGTATGTAGGGCAAGTTCACGCCAGTCTCTATTAGTGTCAATATAGAGGTCAAGTACACGTAAACAGATTAACTGATTTATGACATACTTTTACAATCATATTACCATACTTGATGTTATTATATGACTGACTAAATAATGAACATGATGATATACGTTTCATATGACAAAGTGTAATTAGTTATTTTAGTTTAGCTTAGACTATTTTATTTCTATTAAACATATAGGGTATATGTTGACCGTGAGTGAATAACTAAAAACATTAAAGATTTTTTATAAAATTAATTTTTATGTTAGCCTGTTAACCGAGTAATAAGCTTTTGTTCACAATTGGGACTTTTTTTCATAATTATAAGTGAAACTTTTTTGATAGATAAGAAAAACGTAGAACTTAATGCGTTCAATATATTACAATTAATTTCCATGACGAAAAATGTCGTCATGCCGATTGCCTTAGACCTTTATGTATGACGAAATATTTCGTCATATCCAGTTCACAGGTTGAAAAACAAAACAATACATTCGAAAAACAAAATAATTGCCTCAACTTTTACTTTTACTTGAATCCTCTCTCACCTTTATTCCAGGATTTCCGAGGAGATCCAATAGCACCTATACCTTTCGGAGGCATTTATTTGCCTTTGGAGTTAGAACCTGAATCGTGTAGCAAAGCGCCGATATTGTTAGCATATGATGCCGGACATTTTTCCGCCTTGGTCCCCTGTGAGCCGCTCCCTACTGATGGGGCGAGGGTGCCTTTGGAAGATCAAACTGGGAATCCAATGCCTATACGGTAAGTTAAGTTTGATATTTTCTTTAGTGGCGGAACTCAACGCTGCGTTTTGTGCTTAGGCGACATGAATGTATTTTAAATAGTTTTTTAATGGGAATCGAATCCATAGCCATTCAGGCTTATTATCTAACACTTTTTCGCTACGTCAGAATGTAGTTTTTGAATGTTTTCCGATGAAGAACGGAGGTTCTTTATGGCTACAATTATTGACATGCGGTAGCCAGAAAAAATACTAAATACTCAATTAATAATCCAATAATTACATATAGAATTATTTTATGAATTACACCGATTTAAAGGAATAATTTCCATAAGTGATAATCGGCTTTCATGTTTTTTTAAGAAATTTTAATATGTTATAACACTTACCACAATAAAACGTTAAAACAAAATGAAATCCTAATTAATTTATTTCCAGTTTCAACGTAGATCCGGGCGAAGATTTCAGATGGGACATAGAACCCGAACAGAAAACAATAAACAATTTACTACCCGACGAATATCAACGTTCCGCCATGTTAGCCGCTTATTTGGACCTAGAAAGAGTAGAATGTCTCACCCAAAGTCAGCCTTCGGAGGAACTGAGAAGATCCTTAGACGCCCTCTCGACAAAAAGCTCGAAACAATTGAATTCCGTTGCCAAACAATTTGGAAGTATAGGCAGGTCCATGAGTAGCAAATTAAAGAAGAATTTTGGTTCAATGGCGAAATTGGGGAAGTCTGGTAGTCAGAGTAATCCTGAAGAAGGCCTAATAAGAACTCAGTCCACGTGTGAAGTGCTGTGCTGTAGGGTGTTGGCTGCGAGAGCGCCCGTGCAAGAGGAAATGGTCAAAAATTATTTGAATGAAGCTTGGATCGGGTAAGTGTGATGTAGTTTTTGGCTTCTGTTGTTTTAAAGATAACGAATTATCATGGTTTTTTGTGTTCTTGAATATATTCTAGAATGTATAAAGCTTTATGACATGAATTGTGTTTTGCACTTTCCGCCATTATAAAAATATTAGCTTTAATAGTAACAGACCACGTGTACAAAGTGATAAAAAGAAACCATAAAAAATAACCTACGTAATAAAATTTTAGATATAATAATTTATAAAAGAGGCCAGTCGTGACGCAGAAGCATAAGCGTGTAAACGCTACTGGTTGTGGGTACAATTCCCACTTCAAGAAATTAAAATATTACATTTTAAATATTATCTATAATAATGAATATTTAATATTTTTATTTCCTCGCTCTGGTAACAAGGCAAAGCGTGACGTGAATTTCCACCTGTCAACACGCAATTCCTAAATTTGACGGAAAATGAGAAAAGGATTATAAAACAATGAATTGTCTTAACACTAGGTTCTCAGATTCCCTCTGCCTACCCTGCTATGTGCGGGATACAGCGTGAAGCTAAAAAATAATAATAGCGACATGATGATAAATAGTACAATAATCAATTTCCCTTTACAGATACACTGCAGAAAAGAACAGAAAAGAAGAAACAAGCAGCAATCAGCCTTCACAGCCCAGATACGGCACAGGGCGATCCCAGTTCTACGCTGAAGCAGACAAAAGTGCACACGAAAGTGCTAGAACTTTAACTGCAAAATCTGTTAGACCCGCACAGGATCGAACCTTGTACCTCTCTAAGTCAACGTTTTATGACGATCGTCCGCCGTCTCCTAAACCCTGTAGGGCCCCTCTATGTATGTACTATGGGAGTCCAGAGAACAATGACTATTGTTCGAGATGCGCTAAGTTACAGTAAGTTATTAGTTTTTTATTAATATTGGATTATATGCATACTTTTTCAATTTTTTTTTTACTTTTTTTTTATTTTGCATTTATTTATATTTTTGTTATCTGTACTATGGTTTTTTTTTTTTCATATTGCATATAATCTAATGTTTTTTTAATCCTTTAGTTTTATTATAGTAGAGTAGATCTAGTTTTGGTACTTACTAAATAATTTGAGATTTATTAAAGTTATTATACTACGAATAATTTGTTCTAGTTAACCTTTTCTGTTAAATATAATCTTTTTTTTTACTTCCAAACCAGACGTACAAATCATTACAATAAAACCTACATACAAATATATTATATGTATACATATTAATATTTCATATTTTTTATATATTACGTATAATAATATAACATATTGTCAAAAAATATAGTAAACCTAACCTCTTTCAAAAAGAATAAAAGAAAAAATACATCCTTTAAAAATATATGAAACATAAATGTTTTGAAAGATGAAATATTGTGCTTCCATCATATTATATACAAAAAAAAATTATATATTACCTTTATATTTTCCTTATTAAAAGCTCATTCAATAGAATAAATACAAAATGTATGTATATTATTTAAAAAATAAATGAAAATGATACATATATATATATATATATATATATATATATATATATATATAT
>JAKGSA010000461.1:143834-232899 GCA_033558755.1 Philaethria dido
TATATATATATATATATATATATATATATTAAAATATTTTTCGAATTATTTCAATAAAAATAATTCCTAAACATGGAATACAATATAATCTTTTTGCGGTTTGTTACGAATGATTAACAAAATCGATTATAAATCGAATAAACACTTAAACTTGATTTATCGAATAACCTTTAGAGTTTTACTATTTTAAATAATCGTTAATCATTCGTAACAATCACTCAAAAGCTAATAGTAAAATGAAATATTTTTATACCACACTATATTTTTAGGCTAAGAAATGGTTATCTGTTACATAGGTGCCTGTTAGTTGTCACTTTTGATGGACATTTATTAAATATGAAATTACGATGATGATTGTTAAATATGCTACGTCACCAAAAATAAATTTGATGGAAAGATATATAGAAAAATTCAAAACATTTTAAGTAATTTCATTGATTTTGTTAATTTCTATAAAATTGTGTGGCGCCATCTGTTGATAATTGGTCGTACCCACTCAGGAACCTTCGTGGGCTCATACATAACAACTTGCTAAAGATCATCACGTGATCAAATGCATGGTTCTCGATTCTATAAAGGAGATACAGACAAACATTCATTTTTATATATAAAGATTAAATTAATGGTAACAAGCCAAAACGCGGCGTTGAGTTCCGACACTCATCATGCAATGCCTCAATTCGGCGGAAACTGAGGATCGGAAATATTAGATTTAAATTTAAAAAATATTACTTTAAAAAATTCTTATAAATTAAAAAAATCATATTTAAACAATGTCCAAACAAAAGTTAGCAGCTAATCTTCCTAATATGCAAGTGTTAATTCAGTCATAATCGATATTAATTATAGGCTATGTTAAATGAACGTATTATTAGTGCTTTAAAAATGTAGCTAATACAGCTGTTTTATCAATAATATGTCATCTTTACATATGATGTGAAAGAATGTATTCTCATTTCATTATTTTTTTATTTTCTTTTTTTTTTTACTTTTACGCTATATTCTGCGTATAGCAGGGTAAGCAGAGGGAACCTGAGAACCTAGTGTTAAGACACTCCGCTCTCTTATAACAATTCCGTTCTCCACTTTCCGCCGAATTGAGGCATTGCGTGGTGAGTGGCGGAACCCAACGCCGCGCTTTGCCTAGTTACCAAACCCAGAAAATGAAAATACTAACATTTCCTGGAGTGGGAATCGAACCCACAACCTGTCGCGTTTACAGTTGCATGCTTGTGCCTCTGCGCCACGACAGGCGCAAATAATTAATAAAAAATCACCTCAATTTGGCGAAAAGTGGGGAACGAGAATCTTAAGAGAAGGGAGTGTCTTAACACTAGATTTTCTGGTACCCTCTGCCTAACCTGCTATTTGCGGGATACAGTGTAAATCTAAAAAAAAAAAAAAATATGATTTTCAAAATGGAGCCATATAATTTATTTTAAACAAAGCTGCTATTGAATGTATTTTAGTAGCTTGTCTATAACCTGAATAAATGTGTATATTAGTTATTGAACTTGGCACCATAACTACATATATTCTTAATATTGAACTTGGCTCCCATTTTCATTCTATGTTTTTATGGAATTAAACACCTATCTTAACATATTATTGTGTAAAACAGCATACATATAGTATTAACAAAATAAAATGTTAGACTAGTATTAGCGTTGGTTAAGTATTGTTGTTATTATTGTATTTGGTATACCGTGGAACATGGAATACATTTACAATAATTTATAATTATATAAACACTTCCATAATAAATGTGATGTGATCAAATGTTAGTGCCCTTTGTACTGAGTGCCAAGTTTTCTTTTCTGTGTTGCCAGGATTCTGATTGTGTGAAATTATAATGTTCTCTTATAAAATATTTAAACCTGGCAATACTAAGTGTAAAGTGTTAAAGGATTTGAATAATCTCACCTAAATAATCAAATAGTTGGGTCAAAATGTGTTCAATATTTAGGATCAGGTGCTAGCGAGCGAAATATTGATTGTTGCATATCTGTATAAGTAGAGACAATAAAGAAACAGATTAAATATTACAAGTGTGTTTAGTATTAAAATTATGTCAAATTCTATAAAAATAGTATGTTTAAAAATTTATAAATTTGTCATTCCAAGTATTAAGTGTTCTCAAAAATAGCTAAAAATTCATTTTATGGAAAGATTATTTCAACTATATATTATTAACTATTGGATTAATTGTAAGGAAAATTCAATTAAAAATTACATTTTGTGTTGCAAAAACCTATCGCAGAACAAATCCTGAAACTTACATATTAGTGAATCATTCAAAAGTTAAGTCATTTTTACAATTTAAATCAATATTTGGCCTAAATTATTATTTTTTCTTTTTTGATCTAAATAAACCTTTGTTTATTTATTTATTTATTTTTATTTTGAGAAAAACAGGATACTTTAACAAACTAGTATATCACTTATACAGGTCAGGGTACTAAGTATATATTTGTGTTTCTAACATATAATTAAATGAGCTTTGAAGAAAATTCGCCGTCCGTACTTAAAAAATGTTAATTGTTTGACCTTCTAGTCCCGTTTTCATTATTTAAATTAAGTTCATTTTAATATTAAGTTTCACTTCTTCTTATATCCCACCCTTTTTTTATGTAAGTTGTTTTTTTCACTAGTACTAACGGTTTTTTTTAATATTATTTTTTTATCATTAATATTTTGTATAAGTTATTAAACAGCACCTTTATAATTATAGGGACATAATCAAAAAAATCATGATTTTGAATTTTTGCCACGAAACGACTTAGTACAAAGTTCTTTGTCGACTTCGATTAAAACAAGAATATAAATTAAAATATATATTTTTTTTATTAATGGCCTGTTTTTGCGATGACAGGTAAAATATAATTAAAATAAAAACATTTCTTGTCAAAATAACTTCAAAGTATAAATCTATATTGACGTTTCCCAAAAGTTTATATTTTTTAAATAGGTCACTATAATTCTAAAGATGCGATATAAAAAGTTATCATAGATATATTTTAGTATGAACCTCCCTAACAGTCGCAAAATCAGTTACTGAGCTTTCAAGATCTGTGGAATATTACTTAATACATATGAAAGTGAGATTACATGACCTAAGTATGTTTTTACCGAATTTATACTAAAAGCTACTTAAATATATGATTAGTGTGTTACAAATGGTACTGTTATATTTTGGTAATACTATGGTTAAGATGGCATATCATGTTTTGTAGAAAATAAATGGTTACGCAATAAAAAAATTGTAATTTTATTTTTTTACTGGATTTGGCTTGGAATTGAGAAGTTCGAAGAAACGAAGAGAAATTAAGAAAAATACTATATGTACCTAATTTTATATTAAATAATTTGTCAAGATTTTTTACAACTGTTAGATGCTGAGAAAAGTAGTTTTCTTATAGGAAAAGATACTTTTCATCCGGAAATGATTATTGTGTTTCAGACTTTACCTTGTCCTATTTTTAATTTTATTAAGTTGATCTACATGTATGTATGTATCAATGTATTTTGACCCACTTCATGTAACACTATTTTTGCCCACTCCTTGTCGTTCATTTGCTTGAAAATTTGTCCAGATGTAATAAAATTACAATATTTTCATACCATAAATCTAATTCTGAAGAAGATATAATTTTAAACATATACTTTTTAGTTCGTTTATTTAGTTTTTATTGCTTTTAAAACAATTTATATCTTTATTTCTTCTTAATATAATTAAATACAAGCATTTGTATTATTTTTTTATTTTTTTTTAACTTCACGCTGTATCCCGTTCGCTCATATAGCGGGGTAGGCAGAGGAAACCAGAGAACCTAGTGTTAAGGCACTCCGTTCTCTTTCAACATTTCCGTTCCCCACTTTCCGCCAAATTGAGGCATTGCATGTTGAGTGGCGGAACTCAACGAATATAAACACAAGAAATGAAAATACAAAATTTTACATTTCCTGGAGTGAGAATCGAACCCACAACCTGACGCGTTTACAGTCGCACGCTTGTGCCTGTGCCACGACAGGCGATTCGGTCTAATTCTTTGAAATATTTCTTTACATTGATTTTTATTTGTCAAAATTAAAATTAAAAAATTATTAATTAATATATTTTTTCTTGCAAATTGCCAAACAGCGGGCAGAAATAATACAAAAAACTGGTTGGTTTTAAATAAACTTTGTTATTTATTATCTTTTTTCTATTACATACAGGTCCATGAGATTTACAAAGCGTAGTCAGCGTAAAGAAGAGTCAGCTAGACATATGTTTATATTTATTTATACATTTCATAAATGTAACATTTTTATATTTAAGCAGTCTCTCTTACATATCTTATAGTCTACGATGTCGTCTTCAGGCACACGAATTATTTACTACAATGTTAGTGAATCTTGAAGAGACATTTTGTAAAGGGCTCTGATAGAGGAAATATGATAATTTGTAATATTTTATGAATATTCTGTACATACGTGGAAAGTAGTTATAGATGTAGTACATGTAGTAGTAGTTATTCACAAAGGTGGTATATAGATTTTTTTGAGAATATCTTTATATATTATAATATAACCCATTCTATTAAAAAAGGGATTTATATTTTACAATTCCTTCAGAGTATAATTAAGGAGTGTCTTAAATTATTTAAATGTATTTGGAAATTACACAAAGATGGCGCTACTAACGCAAAACTTACTATTTCTATGTCACATCAATTCACATTTACTTAGTAAACTAACACCGGAGCTACAATAAAGTTATTTAACAGATTTACACGGACAATAAAATATTTTACACTATACATTTGTTAGAAATATGCTATATATACTGTATATGTTACAATAAAAAATCTTTCGTCTTTAAGTCCAATTAGCTTCAATGTATAACTTAAATAATTTTTCTTTATTTATAAATCAAATTTCAATTCCATTTATGAATTTAAAAAAGAGATTAGAGTAAGAAAAGTAGTTTATACTGTAACATATACAGTATTTTGTAATCTATTATTTTCAAGGACAATATTAATCGACTAAGACGTCGGAAATCTATGTTAAATCAGAGCCCCTCTTATTTAAACAGTGAGATAAGTCTATGATGAATTCACACGTATATGAAGCGATTTTACACAGCACTATTTATTTGTTCATCGAGAAAAACTGTCCATTTGTCACTTATTTACAACACGAAGTCCAGCTCAGTCTCTTCAGTTCAATAAGTAGACACTGAGCTCAGCGTACGGGTGTCACGAGTCCGGCAACATGTCCGACTCGATGATCTCCAAGTCTCAACTGTCCTGCCAGTAGTTGTATGTGGCGGAGGGCGGCGGCACCGGTAGTGGGGGCGCGCCCCCCGTCGCGCCCGCCATCCCCGCGGCGCCCGCCAGGCCCGCGCCCCCCGCGCCGTACGGGGAGCCCTGCGGCGACACGAACCGCGGCGGACGGAACCACGGCCGGCTCGTGTACTGGTATTGGTTGTTGGCGTACGCTGCCAGATTCTGCCCCGTCGCGTTAGGATAAGGGTTTTGAGAATTATTGGGATACCCCACGTTGGGCATGTTGGGCGCCGGGTAGGTTTGGTTCGGCGCGGGAGTGCTCGACGGTGAGAAGTTCGCCTGTGACGTATTCTGTGAGTTGGCGGTTGCGTTTTGCGAGTACGATTGCGTGGGCGTCTGCGGGTTGGAACCGTTAGTGGGGTAGCTCGGCGGCTGCGTGGGGGTCTGGCTGCCATTATAATTTTGGGCACCGTTGCCATTAGTGCCGTAGCTTTGCGTCCCCTGATTAGCTGTGTAAGGAGCAGCCGACGTACCGTCATTCGAGAAGCTCTGCGTTGGAGTTTGGACTGGGGTAGTCCCAGATATAGGATAGGCATCCTGTGAGGATGATGAGATATAATTGGTTTGGTTATTAGTGCCGTTGGCGTCGGTTTCCGTCGCAGCCGTCTGTCCGTTGCCGTTGGTCGGCGCGGGTGTGGTCGCCTGGCTCGGCATCGTGTATTGCACATTGGGGTTAGTGACCGGCATCGTTATAGTGGCGGAGTTGCCTTGCATCACGTACTGCGGCGGCATGCCCGCGTACTGGGACGTCGGTGTCATGAAATTAGAGTTTTGCGGCAAAATCTGGTGAACAGGGGGAGGTTGCGACACCGGTATCGCAGGGTTAGTCATAGGTGAGGACGGGGGAGCTTGGACTATCGGTATTGTGCCAGAAACAGTCAAATTGGAATTTGCCAGTTGTTGTCCGGCCAGAGCTGCGTTTAACTGCTGGGTGGATAATTGCGTATTAAGATTTATGCCTGGCATGTATTGAGAGTTGGGCATGTTCATTGGCATCAGTGGCACATTGTACTGCACTCCTGGCATGCCAAGTTGGTTTGGCTGCATGACCGTAACGTTCTGTCCTGGCTGCAGTACTTGTTGTCCTATCAGTCCCGGGGGAAGTGTGCCTTGCATGAGGTTGGAATGATTTGTGGGTATCATATACACTTGGCTATTCGGTTGCCCGATCACGGTTGGCATCTGGCTTATGTTAAGAGGATTCTGTAAAACAGTCATTCCCTGAGGAACGGTGATCATTTGAACATTTTGCGTCGCATTTTGCAATTTATTTGCAGTTAAATCTTGCTTCTGTGCGTCTTTAGTGGATTGTATTTGTATGGCGTTTCTGTCTATTTGTTTTATGTACATTCCAGACCCATCTTGTGCTACAGTTGAAGCTGACACACTGGAAACGCAACATTTAAAAAATATTATTTAAAGAAAAAAAATTGTTTCAAATTAACTCAAAATAGCATGTATGCCTTGCAATAAATATTGAAGATTAAAAATACTAATTTTCCCTCGGAGCATGGCTAGAACAGAGAGCCTAGTATCAAGACACTCCGTTCACCGTTAGCTCAGCGTCATCGCGACTTATACGCGACATAACGCTAAGTGCAACATCGCGCATTGCCCTACCAAAGCGAAGGATAGAAAATAAATTAAATACAATAATTTCTCCCAAGTAAAAATGGAATCAGCGATACATTTCCCTTTTTTCTAAAGAAAACCAGAAATAAAATTTTTATATTATTTAGTAAATTCGGTATAACTCACTTAGTCTGCTGTCCCGAAGAGACATGAATAATGGTTCCATGAGCTGGGTTTATTTTCATTCCCATACTGACCATTGTGTTGTCTCTAGCTGTATCGAATAATATAGTATGTCAATTATTTACCTAAAACATCGTATCTGTAGAATAAAGTCTTCAACTGACACTTAAAAAAAATAGTTTTAAATATTGTAAATTTAATGGACAACCAATATTTAAAAAAAAATAACTTATTTAAGTTTTTTTTACTTTATTCCACAGAATACGATTTATTACTATTGAATTACGCTACTCAAAGACACTACGCTTTCGCATCACATATACATAGAACATGCATAATATACAATTGCAGATGACCGCCAGGTTAAAACTTGCCACAGTGGACGAATGCCTGGAATTATCTGCAATTGAATAAATATAATTAAATTCTTCTTTGATTCTTCTCTCCTTTCCCAGGTCTCAATCTCCATCTACATATAGGTAAAGAAATAATAATAATTTTCTTTCATTATTATTATATAAAACCAGTAAATATCACAGATGATCGACGAAAGTATTTCTTAAAATATTTTAAGACATAGATGAAACTCGATAATTCCAACAGTATCCGTTGAGACTTCAATTTCAGACTAAATAAAATACTAATTACATTTCCTTATAACTAGATATTTCTATTGTGTTTCAGTTATATTTCCAGCATCACCATTCATTTAACAGAAATGCCGAGCAAGAGCAAGAAGCAGAACAAAGATTGATATATAATTATATGAACAAAAAGGTAATTATTTGTTTTAAATTTACGCAAAAACGCAAAAAATAATATAGAATATAGTTTATGTACGCCTATTTACGCTTCCAAAACTCAAACTACGCGCATCTGCGTGAAATTTATTATTGATTACGATGTACTCCCAACGAAAGACGTGGACAGATGATAATTACTTCTGGCCGATCCTCCATGACTCCATCAGTTTAAACTACGCTAAATAAAAAAAATATATAAAGATTTGAGATAAAAAAAATCCGCTGAGGTTCACATCTTGTAGGCGGCTCTAGTTTAAGATGTTGGCTTTCAATGAAGAATTATTTTTATGTTGATTGTTGATCTCCTTAATGTATAAGACATTAACAGTAGTCATAACAGATAAAATAATTTATTAAAACCACATGAAAAGGCAAGGCAACTACTATAACGCTCCATTCAAGAGGATCAAAAGTGTCGCTTACAAAATGATTAGTGCTAAACAAACGCCACTTTAATAAAAACTATTTACGCCAAAATGTAACATCGTATTGAAAATAATTACGCCAAATATCATGTTCAAATTTTACGCCAACTTCAATGCAAAATTTACGCCAAACTCAAAATTTTAACTATTTTCCATAAAATGAGTAAAAATTTTACGCACTACGCAAGTACGCACTATGTCATTATAGAAAAAACAAAAGAAGTCATAACTGTCTTGTCATATGAAAGAGGTGTGAAGCTATAAAATCAGTATAAAAGGAAACATGCAAATATCTTAAAAATTAAAACTAACTACTGTTTTACAAAAATATAAAACTGAACGGAATCTATTCACCATAAATCGCAGGACCTGTTTGATCTCCTGTAATTACAAACAATCAATTTAGACTATTATACTTGTAATAGCTGAGTACTCCATGACAACACGTAAATATATATAAAAACCTCAGTAATTCAATAAAATATCGAAGATACGTTGAAAGACAAGAAGACAGTTTAAGAATAACCTAAAATTGACACTGAAATGAAATAAAAGTGAAAAAAAAACAGATTAAAAGGTGCTATAGTAAATCTATAGACTGCATCAAGCAAAAACATCCTCAATTCGTTGTCTCTGAAAAAAAATCGCTTCGCATCATCATACAATACTCGACTCAAAAAAGCACAAATTTTACGCATCGCCATTATTATTACTACATATTACTTCGTGAGTTACAAGTTGAGAAATTTTTAACAATTTTAATCAAAATTTACATCCAAGATATGTTATAATATATGTAAGTGAGTTTTTATGTAAACGCGCTTATAAAATGTTTTGTAAATCTTCAATGTACCTGTTGAAGTAGTCCACGATCGGGAATCTCTCGTAGAGGTCTTGTCCTGGCTTACATGCGACCTGCGGCATCGTATCGTTTCAATACACACACAATTCAACAGTTAAATAACAACATTCGGCCTAACAAACATTTTAACTTTCAATTCAGAAAATGACATGCATTTAGTTATGTTATTTTGAAAAAACGACATACAGTCGATGATTTTTTTAATTTAAAATTTATTTGTTTATGTTCAAAAACCCAAGAATCTAGAAAGCCTCAACGATGTTACAGTTTAAATTAATTTAGGTCTCAACACGAAGACGGCCCCCGAAGTTCGATTACGACGAGCTTTGCTAAATATTTTTGGAAATTTCCGAAAAAATAATATCAGATTCAATCTTGCCAACATACTAAAAACATAATCCAAAAAAAATTATGGCAAATCATAAAAATTTCAAAAAATATTTAGCTTTTCGAAGTACCTGAAAGTTTTTACTATTAAATTAGTAGATAAATAAAAAAATGTAACTTACCCGGCGGGTGCAATAGGTCGCAATTGCAACTGACTTGGAGTACCGTCCGATAGTCTCTTCTGACCTCTGCTCTCTTGGCCTGAGTTTTTCGTTGGCGTTGAGGAACTCTAAAAGATTGTAATTATGTTTGAAATCGTATATAAATAATTTAAAATGTAGAGACGACATTGCAAAGCCCAAAAACCAATTAATGGAGAGGCTAATGATTATAATGGGAAGATATCGGATTATTTAACACTCCTATATTAGAAATTATTGTTGAAAACAATAATATGTAAGTTAATTAATTTAATATCTTGTATGTTACTAGTTACAAAAGACATTAACTGTTGAATGAAAATTATGTATAATATTATAAATTTAACCCTCACACATTCATGACAAAATAATAATATTGTAAATAATTTTATATTCTATAGATGATCATAGAATTGAGGTTTTCTTAATTTTATACCAGAATTATATACCTATTGAAGAAACAAAAAAATATACTCATTTCATATTTCTTATATTACCCTAAAGGATACCCATTTTGTTTATTTTACAAATAATATATGAACATAATCCGATATCTGTGTCAGATGTTATAAATAAATGACTAAGGTAGAAAGGTATACATTATTTGCAACTAAACTAGTTATAGTGATTATGAAAGCTGAAAGGGGGATAAGAAACTGTTACACAAACAAACAAACAAATTGAAAATATCTATATATAAGAAGTGACCATGTAACAGTCTTTTAGTGTAAAATCATGGAATGCAAATAAACTTTTTAAATAATATAAGCTGATAAATGGGGAAGAAAGAAAAGTAATTATGTAATTAGTATGGTGAAATGCTAATGTAATATTTTGCATTTGCTCACAGATATAATTTGTGGAGAGGACGCTTGGCCAGTTGAAATTATATTTATTAAGGAGGCACTGCTTACTATTGGCTGTTAAAAAATGTAAAACATTTATTATTTTTAATTTTCATTCTAATAAAAATAATACTTAGATAAGTATATTGATAATATATATGCTTAATTACTGAAGAGAAATTCTAATTAAATAAAAAATAAACTTCATAATAAGTTGCATGATTTAAAAAAAAAATTGGTCATTAAGCTATAACTAATCTAAGCTTCATAAATAAGTCATAAAATAAATAAAATCATAACAAATTATATAAATATTATAGTGTTTACTTTAAATAAAATTTATTGAATATTTTTTCATCAGGGATTCATATTTTTAATCATAATTTGGTTAAAAGAAGTAAATTTACCTTTTGATTCAATTGCATAAATGTTCCAGTTGCCTGTAATTGTTGTAGTTGAACTGCAGACAATGGTAGTGATGTTTGTTGAAAACTATTTGCAGGAGCAATCTGCGGGAAATGAAACATTCATCTCACTCTCAAGAATTACTGTACTGAGTGTCTGACAGATAACATACAGGTGTAAACTATTGGCCATAGAAAGCTTGGCCAATATAGGGAAGCATTGAAAGAGAATTTCTCAAAATAACTATCAAAACAGGGTAAAATAAAACTTTTGTAGCCCCAGGAAACATCTAGTATTTACTAAATTAAGGCCATAGTGATGCATTAATACAAGTTGTTTGTGGGTTCAACCTCACATGATAACATCAAGTTTATCAACCCAGTGGAGATAGAAGAGTATTAACCCCTTCCAAGAGGTGACTCTCACTCACCACCATGATGTAACACCGCATCTCGAGAGGTAATACTCGCTCACCACATTGTTTGGCATGGTCATACCAGGCGCATTGTATTTCCTCATGTGGTGATTGATATCTCGTTTACATTTGTAATATTATTCTTTGAAATTAGGTACTAAGCATAATATGGTGGATATTACCAACCTCGTAAGATTTTCTTAAATAAATGGAATGCTACATAGCATTCAAAAAGGAGTGTGAAATTCCAAAGTCTGCTCTTGAAGATATTTTTTTAGCTTAACACTATCCTGCACATAGCAGGGTAAGCAGAGGGAACCAGAGTTAAAACACTCCGACACTCTTTTAACATCCCCAAAGAAAAATAACTTTCTGCCAGATTGAGGCATTGTGTGCTTAGTGACAGAACTCAATAACACGCTTTCATTTTATGTGACACTTATAACATGCAATGATTGCAAATGTTAACCAACTATTAGTATAATACACACTTTAAGATATCCATAAGATTACAATAATTACAGGTTATTTATATACATTAGTTTGTCAATCACCTTCTAATTAAGTGGTATTGATAAAATTAAGCTATTATTGCTCTTTATCAATTACAACATATATATATATATATTTTTCTAACTTCACTCTGTATCCCGAATATAGCAGGGTAGGTAGAGAGAACCTGAGAACCTAGTGTATATTGACGCTACACACTTGTGTAGTATGACACTCCATTCTCTTTCAACAATTATAATATATTATAAAAAGATGTAAATGAATTAGTACTTACAGATACAAACTGCTGTGGTTGAATGTTGCTCAAGCCGGTCTGATTGGATGTTAGGTCTTGCAGCTGTTGGTATGGTATGAGCATTGTTTGAGATCCTGGAACTGTCCATTGCATAGTGTCAGTACCTTGTAGCTGGTACTTTATGTCCTTATCACCCTTATCAGTACTATATAGAATTTTTTGTGAAGAATTTGTACCTTGTGCTGCACAAACTACTGGAGCTGTTGCCGAACTGACAGTGGTAGTGTCCGCTCCTGTTAGACTTGCTTGTGGAAACGATAAGCCATTTGGCAAAATCATTGACATAGAAGAAGGTACCCCACTTAATCGCAGCTGAGTGACATTCACAGGTTGCATACTAGATAAATCAACTATTTGTGTAGCACCAAAATTAGGTTGCTGTATTGCACTTAAAGGCTGTGCGATAGGCAAAGATGTGAAATTAGTGTTTGAAACTTGAACACCAGGTTGCACTATAGGTATTAATTGACCACTTTCTTGATTAAGCACATACTGTTGTTGAGGTAATAATTGTAAAACGGTAGGCTGTCTGACCGTCATTAGGGGTGTATTTGCAGGAGCTACGCTAACTACAGGTGGAATTACTGTGGGATGTGTTGACGTTGTTAATGTTGATGGTGTTGATAATGAGACAGATACGACTGGCGGAGGAACGGGGGGAGGAGCAGCAGTTGTAGTCAATGTGGGCGGGGGTACATTAAGCGCAGGCGGTGGTCCTCCCGCTTGAGCGGCACTCCATTGCGCTAATTCTGCACGTATTGTTTCAATTAGATTTTGTGCCAACGATCTCGCTGCCGCTAATGCCTCTGATCGGGTGTGATGGAGTGCCAAATGTAAAGGTTCAAATTTATCACTTTTTAATACAGCAACCACACCAGTTTCTGATCTTATGTATTCTAAATTTGTTCCATTCTGTAAATAGGAAATAATAATTGTTAAAATATTGATTATATGAAAATATCCTACAATGATACGTAGAAAATGTTGAGTAACTCACAGGTCCGAGAATTCTTGATTTTATGTCAAATGCGGCCGGCGCATTGTCCAGACCTATGTACACTTTGTCTATAAGTCCTCCTGACATTATCGTTAAGGGAAATAATCCTGATTATTCTTTATTTATGTTATTTTCGGAGAATGCATCTTTTAGCACAAGATAGTGTTTTGACATTCGAAATGTCAGTTTAGAAATTAGTAAAAAAAAGGTGGCAAGCGTCCATTACGTTCAGAAACATTGATAATAAAGTCAGATTTTTTTATTTGTTTATAATTAAACAATAATATTATACTCCTTAATCATATTTCTTTTTTTTAATTTCATGTCAATAATAATAAAAAAATATTAAAAATTGTATACAACGAAAAATAATTATAACAGTACAATGAATGCCGAAAATCGTTATCCAGTAACAGCTTCGGCATTTATGTTACGAGAAATGAAAAATCGTCAAGAAAAAGTAAATAAGGGATATCAATTATTGAAAAGGAAGGCAGATGCTCTTCGCATGCGTGGACACCAGGCTGCCACTGAACTAGTAACAACACAAGCGGTTTTAGACCATACTTTAAAAGAAGCATATATATCTTTGGCCGCTATCAAATTTACAAATGGAGAGTCTAACGCGCTTGTACTGGAGAATGTTGATGAAGTAATCAAAATATTTAAGAGTCATAAGCTGTTTTGCAATTATTACGTAGAATAGTATATACTGTCCTATAATTTCATAGAATAAGCTTTTTTTATAATTTTTCTTTATTAGGCTCAAATTCGAGTAAAACGTGTTCCTGAAAACATATCAGGGGTATCTACTATGTCTCTTCAAATAGTAGAAGACAATACAGTTAATGACGCACTCCGTTACGCCGGTCTCGGCGCTGGTGGACACAGAACTGCAGAAACTAAAAAAGCTTTTAGAAAAGCCATAAAATTATTAATTACATTTGCTTCATTACGTAATACGTGCTTGCTACTTGATGAAGCGACAAAATCTACGTTAAGGTATTTTGACGACGCGACATGGACGTATATTTTTATCTTTATTTATTTATTAATTATGATGCCTATCGTGGCGCAGCGGCACAAGCGCGCGACTGTAAATGCGACAGGTTGTGGGTTCGATTTCCACTCCAGGAAATGGAATTTTCCATTTCCTGGATTTGGTAACAAGGTAAAGCGCGGCGTTGAGTTCCACCATTCAGCACGCAATGCCTCACTCGGCGGAAAGTGGGGAACGGAGTGTCTTAGCACTAGGTTCCCTCTGCCTACCCTGCTATATGCGGGATACAGCGTGAAGCTATGTATGTATATATTAATTATAATGATGTTTTTTTCTCATGCATTAGCGCAGAATAGTCAAAGCACCTCGTGTCAATACGCTGTATTTTCCGCTTTTCACCCGAATTCGAGACATTGCCTGTCGAACTTTACTAATTCATGTCCCCTAATGTCTTATCAAAACAAAAAAGCTAAAACATTAAATTGTTTTCACACACAAAATCATTCCTCCCAGTAGAAATCGCACCCATCACCAATCGCTTAAGGCTTTTCCATTGCGCCACGTTGGCCTTATTTTACTATTAACAATAATTATATATAATATTCAATTTCTGATGAAGTTTTTTTTTTCAGAAAGATAAATAGTATTGGAAAGGTAATTTTACCTAAACTTCATAACACCGAAATTTATATTTTAACCGAAATGGACGAGAGGGTAGTGTTGTCTTTTTCCATTTATATTATCAATATCATAAATTAGATATGTTACTATTTATATAATTTTGATATCGAATAGGAACGCGAAGAATTTCATCGTTTGAAAATGGTAAAAGCAAAGAAAAATTTTAGCCAATCTTTATTGAAACCAAAGATTGATAAAAAGTCAATTCACGGAGACGGCGAAGAAAGTGGTTTGTTTTACTTCTATCTATTATTTAAATTTCTTATGGGTAATAAATATTTTGATACTGTAACGACCACAAGTTTCATATTGCGTTATTCACAATTAATGCCTGAGGTGGCCGCCTGCACGATTTCGCTTATATGTCATATCGTTGTATGAAGTATACTTAATAATATTACCAATTAGATAATCACGTATAATAAGTTGTATTTTTTCAGATAAATCTACAATTTCTTCAGTTTCGCCAAAGATATCTGTGGATTCTTTAGCTAAAATTTACTCTGGAGTTGTTTCTTCAACTACCGTATCAGCAGGCGATTTTAAGCCAGTTTGTTACCCACATAATTGGGATGATGAAGATTTGTTATTCTAAATATGACTTTCATTCTCTATAAAGGTCAATAAAATAATATTTGTGCTAATCTTGTATTTTTATTGAAATTAAAGTCATAGAAAATATAATTTAAGATGTTACAAAACCCAGCCACTATCCAATCTTTCTTCCATTGGCTTTGTGAAATATTGGCATCGTCTAAATTTCTCCAATATCTCCCCCTGTAGTTAAAGAACATTAAATATTAATGGAGTTTAATATTAAACAAAAAATACATCGAGCATAAAAATAAAAAGGCATTCTTAATTGTTTTAAAATGTTTACTTACAGGGCCGGTCTTTTTAATATTTTCACTGTAGTATGTAACTGCGCTGGATCCTGTTCCATATAAAGGATATTTGAGGTGCATCTGTAATTTAATTTATTGGAATTGATATCCATAAATTCTAAGCATATTTTTAGTTATTGATGAAATGAATAATGTACATTTTTATCAGCAGTCTCTTCTAGATTACGTGGTTCGAATTGATCTTTGATAAAATTAGCATCGTACTCTGAACAATATTCAGCAACTGGTTGTGAAGTTGCTAATTCTTCAATTACTTCGTCTAGCATTTGCTCCCAAAAGAAATCCGTCAACATGCGTTTACGAATACCTTGAATAAAAAAAAACATAGAGCATTCTTAATAAATATCTACAAAATATGAACATGATTTCATAATACAAAATAACCTTCCGCTTGCTTCGGTTTCCTAGGAATTCTGTAACTATCACGCATTTCACTACCCTGGCCTGGTACCTCTCGACCATCTTGAAGGATCCACGGTCGACTAAAATTCTTTCCTCTACCATAGGCTGATGGTTCAACGGGTACTTTTGGATTTAGTTTTATACGTTCTAGGGGTCTTATTTTGAGTTCAGTTTCTTCTCCTAAGGTTTCCGGAATATCAGCTTGTGCTTCTTGATCCATTACAAAAACATAGAAAATGTAAAATATACACGCAAGCTACCATCAATAATTTTGTTTAGACTGGTTGCTAAGCATTAAACATCAAATCGATTAATTGTTTTTGTTTGTTTCCACTTAGGATCATTTCTTCAAAGTAAATAATATATGATTCTTATTGGTACATCTGTGGTAACTATTCTGTCAGTATCGTTCTGTCACCTGAGCTGTCACAGTCGAGTCTCAAAAATGGCTGAGGCTTGTCAGATTGCCCGAAAACAGGATTTGCCTCCTCCGGGAGGCTACAAACCTATACCATTTAAGAGGTTGCCCGCAAAACAGTATTTTAGCGGTGAGATTATGATAATATTAATATAATCATTCATTGCTGAGTTATTTGTTACAGGTTATGTAATCTCCATTTAGGTTACATCTTTTTATCAAATTTACTATAATAATTAATAAATATTTTCAGGGTATACTATGTTTGCTGGCTATGTCGGCATAACTGCGTTTGCCCTGTACCTTTACAGTATAACAAACAAAAACATACGCAAAAATGAGATCGAAATGCGATCTTCTAAGATGGCTATTTACCCAATGTTATTGGCTGAAAGAGATCGAGAATACTTGAAGCAACTCCGCAGAAACCGTGATGCGGAAACTGAACTCATGCGCGATGTTCCCGGATGGGAGGTTTGTATAAAGAAATTTTAAAATTCGTTAAATTTTACATAGAACAATTTTAGTTTTTATTTATGTTTGAAAATCTTATAATCCTTCTGAGCAATTTTAATGCATAAATATTTATTGCAGGTGGGAACTTACTATGGTGAGCGTGTGTACAAGGATGTACCCGCAGACACATTGGTTGAGCCAATCTTCCATGAGTACTATGCACACAGCTCTCCATTTGAATGGTTCAAGAGGGCCTACATCAAGCTGCGTTCTTAAATGCATGCATCTTAGTATGGAAGTTACAAGTCAGTCAATAATGACTTAAATAAGAAAATATAATGATTATTTTTGAAAACACCTACAATACAGTGAAGTGGCTGATTTGTATACCCAATTCATCAGGTAACTGGTTCATTTAAATTAAATAGTCAACATGAGTATGTAGTTGCTTGGTCTGAAATAAAGAATTATTTGTTAGTTGATTTGTGTTTGTTATTTGAACCAATTAAAATAAGTGTTTAAGTTATGATACTTTAAATAAACATATAAGATATATTAAAATGTTGTTTCTAATGCTGCCATTCTATTTAAATGAACAGCTGAAATAATGATTCATTTCATATACAATCCTATATATATTTTATTAAGTTATTGTCCTTGTCAAGTTATTAATGATTTTGACACAATATTTTTTTATATGGTTCATATGCTATTTTATAATATTGATAGTGGATTTGATCGCTACGCAGAGAAATGTTTTTATTTAATTTTTTTCGCTTCTCTACTTTGGTAAGACAGAGCCCACTGTTCAGTTCGGCCTCTCAACACTTAATGTCTTGATTTCAATACAAAGAGTGGTCTACTCTCTTGACACTGTTCTCTCCGACTACACTTATAAACAGGAAAAAAAGCCACTGCTATATTTTATTAATTTTGGTAGATATTTGTACAGTAGGAAATGCAATATTTTGTCTTAATATTTTTGCTTAATAGCCCAAAATCACAGTATGTGACTATTATGAAGAATGTATTTTATATATTTTAATCCTGTACTCATGTTAAACAAAATCATAAAATATGTCTTGATATATTTTTATTAATTGAAAAAAAAAACAAAGAAAATATTTGGTTGAATCATCCCTATTGTATTTTTAATATTAAGGTAAACTAATTTATACTACATAAATTCTTATCGCACATCTAAAAAGATTATTATTAGATTAAAACACAATATTTAAAAAAAAGACCATTTATTTTTCTCAACAAATAATATAAAAATATTAACAAAACAAAATTGTTAAAATGTTTTCTGATATGAATTAAATCAAACTTTTAATGACTCTCCAATAAGAAATTATGCGCTTTTCTTATGATTTTACACAAAAATTATAACATAAAATTGCCACAAAATCATTTTTAATTTTCAAGATTATATTATTTAATATATCCAGTTTTTAATAGTAAAAATATTTTATGATACATACATACATAGCTTCACGCTGTATCCCGCATATAGCAGGGTAGGCACAGGGAACCTAGTAGTAATTTTTTTTAATAATTTCAATATTTTCCAATATACACCAAACATTGTGAACTTTGTGCATTGTTTATTTAACAAAAAAATTTAAAACTACATGTTACAATTGATCAGCCATTTTATATTTGAAATTGTAATAGTCATATATGAAATAAAATTAAAAAATGTCAATACAAGTTCATCCCCAATGTAACAATTACTTAAAAAAAATAGTAAACTGTGGAGCTAGTGATTAAAATAATAAAATACATTTTTATGCAATAAAATAAATCTATTATAATTAATAACTAATTCTTAGCCATAAAATAAATTGTCATAATATATTTTTATAATTGTATATATCAGTGGTGAGGGGTGGCTTAGTTAGGCTAAGTTTAGGGAAGCTGGTATATTTTTAGGTAAGCCGGTGTATTTTTAGAGAAGCCGGTATAGGATGTAAAGTTATTTATTAATTTCACTATCGAATTTTGCTTTTTTTTTAGCTCTCACAACTTTCCTGATCTTGTTTCCTTAGCAAACTCAATTACAATTTAAGCTTTCCATTTTCCTAGCGACCTTTCTTTTTAGTTAGGTCTCATACTTGTTATTTTACAAAGTCACTCCCAAACATTTCCAAAAAAAATATTTTCATTTACAAAAGGTAAGCCGGTGAGAACAGTGTTAAATGGACGCCTCGCCACTGATATCTATTGCTTATGTAGACTGAGAATAAATATTCTGTATATTACAGCTTTACGCTCTTTCTCGCATAGTAAGATAATTAGAGAGAAACCCAATGTCAAAATATTCCCTTTTATACTTTTCACCCAACTTCTGGACATTACGCGTAAATTGGCTGAACTTAACACTGTTCTTTGTCTTGGTAAAACAAGAAATTATCATAATTTAAATATCATCTTTCCCCAGAGTAGGGTTGGAACCCTCAACCACTGCATTTACAGTCAAACAATGTTCCACTGAGCCACAATGGATATGTTAATGTTATTTAAATTATTTAATTTCCATCCCATTACTTATGAGAAATAAGGTATTGATATTTTCTAAATAATGCACAACCACATTTATATGAACATATCTACAGCACACTTAAAATACACTTGAGGGAATTTGTTTAAAAAAAAAACAAAACAATTTCATACAAATTTTACACCTAAAACAATATGGGTGAAGAACTTTCTTTATATATTACTTCAAGAAGCAGCTAATTTAATAAGTCCAAAGCAGGTCGAACTATATTATCAATCTAATTTTGTTATTTCCAAGTAATACTACATATTTATTTAATATTTAACATTAAAGTCTTTATTATGATATGATAAAATAAAAATTTAATTCATATACCGAGCATAAATAAGCTGACAGGTCGAAAACACATGGTCATAGGACAGGTCTTCTCAAGGCAAGCGTTATCAGGTTAAAGTTTTATCTGTAAATTCTCTTTTTATATCATTTTAAAACATTTTTACCGAAATCTGTTTAATTTGCTGTAAATTTTTATACTTAGTCATTTATTCACCCTATAAATACATCCATCCTAATAGCTCCAGTTGTTTTAAGAAAATATATAATTATGCAACTCGACATATCAACTTATTCATGGATGGTATGGATACATATATATGTAAAGTAAGTCTTTATTATGGCTTCATGAAATGAAAATTCAATTCATATATAGATATATTACAAACAGTACAAATTTTCGTACGTCGCATAGAATCAAAACCGTTATCTGTTCTTTGCATGGGATACATTCATTTTTAGCTTAGTTTGACGTTTTATATTTGATAGCAACCTTAATTTTTTTATCTGGACCGGATATGAAAAGAAAAGCTTTAACAATTATTTTATAGGTACTTATTATTTTTCCACATCAAAATCTCTTTTAGGAATTTAACAGACTACCGGCTTTCGTTCTACACGACCCACACACCATAAAAACATTGCCTCCAATCAAATCTGTATAACAATACAGTACACAAAGCTTAAACTACATTATACAAAAAGTTAATACAGAATAATCATTCTATTTACATTTCTTAATAACAATCTTAGGTTTCAACTTAACCGATCTCAGCTTACGCATGTGACTCATCACAAAAAATAGTCCAGGGAAAGTAAGAACAAGTAGATGTACCCTTAAAAATGAGGGCATGTGGAAAGCAAAATTCCATTCATTTGGCATAGATATCGTGAATCTTTGCGTTTCTTCAAAATAAGGTATGTTACGTAGAATGATTATACATTCGCATAGCACACCTAGTGGGTAGAGAGGTATCCACATTGTGTACCGCAGCCAGGTTAGTATGTAAATATCCTTTTTGTACAACTGGGAAATGTAGAATGGGTACCTGTAAGTAGATGTTGTTATTAAAACATGGTTATTACTTATTACGCCTGTCGTAAACGCGACAGGTTGTGGGTTCGATTCCCACTCCAGGAAATGTAAGTTTAGTATTTTCATTTCCTGGGTTTAGTAACAAGGCAAAGCGCGGCGTTGAGTTCCACCACTCAGCGCGTAATGCCTCAATTCGACGGAAAGTGGGGAACGGAGTGTCTTTCTTTAAGTTTTCTGGACATACTAAAGTCTTAAGTAAATAATATTCAATGTCAAAAAAAGCTTTAGCTAGCGGTGCTTTGTACAAATATACTTGTATATGCCGAATGATAATAACGAAAAAGTTGCAGAAATTGAAAACAAATTTCGACGTAACTCAATGAGAACGTATATGGCTTTATTTATGGACAGACTTCAAGAGATGCGAGTTGAAATCCTGCTAAATCAAATATTTAATTTAAACGTGTGAAACACACGTTGCGCTTATATAAAACTGGTGATTGTATGAATTATGTTTATTTTAAAGTATTTTTTTAGCTCCACGCTGTATCCCGCACATAGCAGGGTAGGCAGAGGGACCCTAAAGACCTAGTGTTAAGACACTCCGTTCTCTTTCAACATTTCCGTTCCCCACTTTCCGCCGGATTGAGGCATTGCGTGCTGAGTGGCGGAACTCAACGCCGCTATAATACATTTCTGATGATTTATTAAGAAAAATATCAGTCTTTTGTTCTTCTTTGTATAAACTTTTAGTTTGGTAATTTTCCGTCCGTATAATTCTTGAAAAAGGGATACAAACTAATATTACTAATAAGTGCATTTTATATGGGCCGACTAGTTTATACCACCTTCTATTATGATATATCGATCACATCTATATATTTGTTTTGAAGAAGTATATATTTTATATAGCAGAAATATGTTCATTATATTAGCCAGTCTTATTGGCTCATTATTTCTAATAATATATAAGTATATATTTTCCTCATTATATACGAATATTAAGAATACTAGGATGACACTGTATTTATCGTTTTATCCTCATCCTTATAGAATACTAGCCAAGAAGCCACTTGTAATATATCAGTTGTATATGAATTAGATGGATATGAAGGATAGAGAGCTGGCTTTTTGTGGTTTGAATTTTCTGTGAACACATCGCTAGATCGATTTCAATTTCGAATTACCAAAAGCTGGGTGTAGGTTCGATTTTCGGTTTCCCCTAATCACCTCGGGAACCTACGAAATGTATTTTTCTACGGTAAGAAGTAAGGAGGGTTTTTCCCATTAGTTTTAGAAAATACAATTTATTTACAAAACAATATATTAGCAATATTTTGTTTTAAAAATACAATTATGTTTAAAATTAATTATCTATGTTAAAAAAAAAATGTAATTTATATGCAAATGATGCTTTAAATAGAAAATAAATTTTAATTAATGTTGAACTCCGCCCTTTAACATTTTTTGTTTGAGTTAACAAACACAATCGATTACAGCTAGACTGGTTAACCTATTTAAAAAAAATGAAGTTTTACATGGGGGAAAACCTGGCTCACATGCTATCGAACCGGAACGCATCATTAGATATTTGGCGGTTCGTCTTTGACATGATAGTGGTCGCGAGCCAGTCGAAGAACGAACTTCCTACCACCAAACTACTGGGACACCCGCCTCTTACGGGACGCTACCCAGCGGCGGAGGGTCCCCTCACAGGGAAAGGGTACGAAGGGCTGTACGAAAGACCGGTCGATAATCTATTATGATTCTACATCAGGTATAGCAGTGTTTAAAGAAAAATAAGAGACATACAATAAAAAAAAATCAGTTTTATATTCTATTACTATTTTTTCAGTTAAATACAACAATTTTAGTCACGAAATTTCTTATCAACATTTTTCAATTAATGACGTTCTAGCAACAAAAATATAATTAAAACTAACCGTAACAAGTAAAAATAGAACACAAATTAAAAGCAATTTTGTCTTCAGTATTTTAATTGCAGTTAAGTAGTAGACTATTTTATACTTACCACATTTAAAATGAAATTTAAATTAAGATTATATTAGTACTTTACTAGTTATTTTAAAGTTTTTGTTGCTTCCTTTTTTAGCTTTTTTTTTATGGATAACGGATGGCAAACGAGCAGAAGGACCACCTGATGGCGAGTGGTTGGTTACCTTCGCCCATGAACATCTACACCACCAGAGATGTTGTAGATGCGTTACCAACCTAGAGGATACAGATGAAAGGGGAGGATAATGTAGTAGTCCGCTATCGGAACCACCGCATTTTGGGGAAACGATGGGTGGGAAAGGGGAAAACCTGGCTTACATGCCATCGAACCGGAACACATCATAAGATATTTGGAGGTTCGTCTTTGACTTGATAGTGGTAGCGAGCCAGATGTAGGACGAACCTCCTACCACCAAACTACTGGGTTATCCGACTCATACGGGACGCTACCCAGCAGCGGAGGGGAATTGTATTCTAATCCCGTTCCCTCACAGGGAACACGCTGTATCCCGCACGTAGCAGGGTAGGCAGAGGGAACCAGAGAGCCTAGTGTTAAGACACTCCGTTCTCTTTCAACATTTCCGTTCCTCATTTTGCTTTCATGATATAGGTATTATATATTTATGGACGACCCTATACTGACCATGACTTCTTGCCAATTAACAAGTTACTTATTCATATAAGTAAATTGTTAATTACTAAGAAGTTGGCCTTAGAAGAACATGTCTCAAGGTCCTATGAGGTGATATATTGCAAATACGTAAATAAAAAACGAAATAAGAAAAAGTAATATCATTTTATATAAGTTCAAAGTACAATGATAAAAAATAAACATATCTCAACTTTAGGATTATAGTGATCTATTTAAAAAATATGAATTTTTGGGAAACGTCAATATAGATTTGTAAATTTAAGTTTTATGGAAGGAAATTATTTTTTAATTTATATTCTTGTTTTAATCAAAGTCGATAAAGACCGTTGTCTTAAGTCGTTTCGTGGCAAAATATCATAATCCCGATTTTTTAAATTAGGTCCCTATAATTCTAAAGGTGCAATGTAGCATCAAATTGGGGAAAAGAAAATAATTTAAATATGATTATTCCGAACTCCTAATCATCGTGTTTATCGTCAGACGTTATACCACTGCGCCACGAGGGATTTAACATATAAACTTAATGGTGGTACCATTACTCTATGTGAATAATTGCATAATCATAATTACTTAAACTAGAAGCCCCAGCTGACGCGTAAATGGCGCGTTGCCTAAGCAACGTGTCATTTTATACAACGGTGTATGTGAAACAAATGAGAGTGTGTGTAATATTTATTTTATTAATTCGATGATTTCTAATGCATTATTAGTTATAAAAGATATCGACTGTATGAATTAATTATCCCTATAAAGTTTATCCATAGCAAATTTCATACGCCTCCAAGTGCACAATTTTCGTAAAACTTTGAAAGAAGATGGGGTACAAACATTTATCCATCACATATTAATATAATAATAACAGTATAAATTTATAAAATATTTAAACATACAAGCTCACCTGACAACTTCAATAAGACTCCACACTAGAAACAAATAGCAGACAACAGGTTTAGTTTGCATGCGCGGTTCAGATTCTATCATGGCGAACAGAACGAAGGCACGTCCACCCACTTGCATAAAGGGGACTAGCACACCACCCTGGAAGAATGGATTGGACATTTTTTTAAAAAGTCAAAGTCAAATAATTTTATTCAAAATAAGAAGTTACAAGCTTCATTTTTTGAACGTCAAATAATTTACCACCGGTTCACTAAATTTAATCTCAGACCTGAGAAAAACCGGCGCAAGAAACTCAGCGGGATTTTTTTTCTTTTCATTCGTCAATGCTTCACAGATATTTATGAGTGACAATGATACCTTTGAAACAGACAGGAGCGAGCATATCATTCCCAAGGCGTGTTATCATTTATAAAATCACTAATTAGATAATAACATCATCAATCGCGTTTACAGTACTCTGAATAAAAATTTAAACTTATAATTAAAACCTACCTTAGTATATCCAAACAATGGATGCATAACTTCTAGAAACATCATCAGCTGTAGGAACTTCATAGCAGGACCGACATGCTCGTAAGTGTCAACCACCGAGTCATATTCCAACTTGGCGTACCTCACGCCCATTACACACAAAATGTATGTAAAACCGATAAATTGGAACAAATTGTATATCACTAGGTACACTTTCTTGAAATCTTCTGAAATCACCATTTTTATTTTACTTATGTAATGTTTTAAATAATTATATTTATACACGAAATCCTTTAAAACTGTAGCCTATATTTTATTCGGAGACATTAACTATATTATTGTATAGTTTTATCTAGATCCGTTCAGTACTTTTTGTGTTAAAGATTCACTAACATTTATTTTTCCTCACAAAGTTTCGGATTTATAATATAAGAAGGTTACTATACAATAAACAAAATGTTTCAATGATAACAATTATTTTAAGGTATTCGCAATCTATAACGATTATGGTAATCAAAACGACTTGAATGTTGTTGCTAATTTTATAAACAGATAAGATAATTTTATGTAAGCAATTATTATAAAAACTATAGATAATAAATATAGCAAAAAAGTTAACTTTGACGTCATTAAGCAAAAAAAGAGTTTAATTAAATTTTTAATTTATCTGTGTTTGTTTTTTTTTTAAATCCGGAATATTTTGTTATGCTAATTGTATATCATAAAAAATATCTATTTTAATAAAGCTTAGTTTATTTAAATAGAATTTTTTTATATGTACATTTAGTACAAAAGTAAATCAGTTTCTGGTTTGACACTACAGTTTTTTCACAAGGACTTTTTACTGTCACTTTTTTAATAAAATAAATAAATGTATACGTTTAAATTTGTTATTTATAACATTCATACAATTTATATTTAGTTGTGAAAATTCTAGTTGTTGCCCATAACTGATGCATTATGATCTTTGTCATATAATTTCTACTTTCCATATGATTTCTTTAAAAATAAAGTATATTATTAATAATATCAATATGGAGAGTTAGTTAAAATTAAGATCTGTAAGAAATTTTAAAAAGGTAAGCCAGTAAATATATTTAGGGAAGCCGGTAAAGAATGTAAAGTTTTTTTAGTAATTTAAAACTTTTTTTAGGTGGCCTTAGATATCAGTTGTTTTTTTGCAATTTTATATCCAATATTTTTCTGGCGACCTTCTTTTTGGTTTTCACACCTTACTTGAAATTGTTTTTTTTGTAAACAAATTATAATTTAAGCTCCACAATTTCTTGATGACCTTTGTTTTTTTAGGTTTCACAGTTTTGTCCTTGTTCTTTTGCAAAGTCGGTCTTAATTTTTTTCAGAAAATTTATTGTCCATTTACTAAAAGTAAGCCAATGTCAACTGTGATCTGAAGGCCTCGCCATTGTAACCTATAGTTTGTTATGAAAGGGGATGCCCCCTATATATTTAAATAAATAATTATTTAAATGCAATAGTGGTATTTCTAAATATTAGCACATTCAGACAAACAAAGTTTTTAGTTTTACTATATTAATTTCAATTAAGAACTTCGAAAAATTCTAAAAAAATTAACTCATCAGGATTTAAATTTGTGTTCATTGAAATTTGTTTGTTGATGACACTTAGATGCTAAGACGCCCAGAGTTTAACTCTAGTTCCTATATCTTCTTAAGCGTGTTCCCTGATACCATGTGTATGTTGAATAATTATATACATTTGTTTCATATTTAATTAATATTTTTCTTAAATTTGTATCTATAATATGAAGAGCTAGATAATCTAGAATGGCTTGGATCCAAGAGTTTATATTTTTATTTAGACATGACAACAAAAAAAAACCTTAAACAACATTTTAGGAGGCTATCAGTTAATTGATATATGAGGTGAAGTGGATCTTAGTACAGGCAGTAATCGACTTATGTTCTTTCAAGTAACATCAAGCATTTCACATTCACTATTCCTCAAGCATACGTCAATTGTTTCTATTTCCGGCATAGAAGAATTCGTGTCCATGTGGACCCTAACCCTTGAGTTTTATATTTAAATTGTAAACATATATAAAATATGTCTTGATGTACGTCGCATATTTCGAGAACCTACCATGCCATAAGTATGAGGACTGCCTGTATTCATTTTAACTTTTATTATTTCAATTTCTTTATTTCTGCTAAACTATTTTTATTTCTGCGGGTTATTCTCTAATTATATGTCACATAGCTACAAAATATGGTTACTTATTGAAAATACATTTTTATTTATATATTACCTTTCCTATAGCCAATTTCCTCTTTTTGCAGCTGTTCATACATGCCAGGGTAATCTTTCATGACATCCCGAGCCTCTTCTTCACTGTCATGACCATCTTCAGATTTCCATAGGTCAAAGTTGATCTGCACCAGATAGATACTTAATATATAAATAAATAAAAGGAATAAGATATATCTTAATATTTCCAAAAGTTTGTATTAATTGATTTCAATAATTACTCAATAAATAGAGATGATACTACTTATTTACTTTAAAATCAACAAGCAATAATTTTTAAAAGCACATAACTTATAATATATTTAACAGTATTTAAAAAAGATTTTGTTTTGTACTTCTATACTTAAAAGGTCTTTATTTAAAGCTTAAATGTGTATGTTACCTTTAACCAAGCTGGTTTTTGAGGCTGTGCTGTAAGTCTAGGCCACCAAGCTGGCTTCTCTTTTTGCAATAAAACTTCAACTCTGTTGTCGAATATCCGCACTGATGCAGTTTCGCTCTCTTTATTCTATAATATAATAAATATTGATTTTACAAATGAAAAAATTTAGTAGAAATTACAAAACATATACATTTAATTTTTGTAAAATATTCACATCATTTAATACAATGATAAAAAATACTTTATTGATTACTTACTAAAATAACTGGTGAAAATAAATCCAGATTAAATTCATAATGACTGTCGCCATGAGCACCTACTCCCCGAGTTGAAAATTTTATATTACTTTCACAAACATTTATTTCCGGTTTATTGACGTTTTTCAAATCAATTTTTAATGATATATTTTTGTCCGTTTGTGCCCAATAAACGAAAGGGCTAGGGATAACCATGATTATAAAAATACAATGTAACTTTTTCCTAAAATTAACTGAAACTATTATTTTACATATATTAAAATTGTATATTTTATAACGCAATATGATATTCTTACTTTAAAATTAAAATATATAACTACTAATTAATTGAATTCACAATTGCCGGACTACTACCAGTGGCAGCCTTCGACCATAACAAATATTTCTGATTTAATTTTTTTTTATTCTTAAACCATAATGTTTTGAATTGTCATAGACAATGTAATCTATAATTTGGATTATTTCAATATATAATTTCATATCGATTAAAAAGCCATTTTTAATCAATCAAATCAATGCTAGTATAATAAAATGTTTGAAATACTATGGTATAATAATATGGTATGATGTAAAAATCGACATGTTAATTATTACTGAGGAAAAAAAAAATCATATAAACTTATATTTATAAGCTTCCTATTTTGCAAAATAAATTATAATTATAATTTTTAATTATAGTAAAAGTTCTTTTGCAAACTGGAAATCTACTATTTAAAAAATATAAAAAAATATATTTTTGACACATTACAAAATCAAATATAATTTTACATAATAAATTATTCTTACGTTATTATGATTTTTTGAATGCCCGATAATTATATTGCATGAATGTATTAAAAACATATATTTTTTAATTAAATGATTTTGTTTAACAAAAACTAAAACAATTTAATGTGGACAACATTATTTCTTAAGATTTTCAGTCTGTACACATTAACCAATTCATCTGATTTCGTCTGTCAAAAAGCCGTTTGCCCTATCGATGGGTGTCGAGTTTCTATAATAAATATCTTATTTATTTAAATTTTTGCGTAGTTTATCCGATTTTGTCATGTCGAAAATGGTTTAAATATTTCAAATAAATTTTAAATACATTACGAGTTTGTTCACCGATTCTTGTAAACAAATCCAAAATGTCCGTTCCCAGCACTGGATTGAGCAAATTGAAAAAGAAACATATTCGCGTGAAACATCAAAAAGTGAAATTGTTTCGTGCTAATGAACCTTTACTGTCTGTTTTTATGTGGGGTGTCAATCATACGGTAATTCCATAAGTAATATATTCTCATCCAATGTATTCATTGTAAGCAATATCGTATTTGATTTTTCAAAAAAAACTTGTTTATTTTCTGCATTAATTTTTTTTTGCTGATTCTAGTATTGTATTTTATAACCGTTGGATGCAAATCGTATTCTGGCAAAACATCAATAATAAATAATTCTTACTATTGTCTTCTCTAAATATAGCACTTTATCATTGCGTCGAAGGCTTTAAAGCTTAAAGATGTGCCAAGTGCATTTAACTTATTCATATAATGAAGAAAATAATTGATTAAAAAAAATACATGTTTAATAAGTATTTAAAAATATATATAATTTTTAGGTGGTATTTATGGTATATTTATATATTCTTTTAAATTTCATGCTTAAAATAATTTCGTTTACGATCACTTTATTTCCTAATTCTTTATTTAGTCTTAAGTAAAGTGTATAAACTAAGTCTTAATTTTTTTAGTTTCAAAGATTTTTAAAAAATTGAAATTTTATTTTTTATTTAGTTTTATATTTATGTTTTGCTAAAATAAAATGATAAATATTTAAAACTACTTACCTTTTCTTCTGTAATTTATTTTAGATAAATGAGCTCAGTCATGTCTCAATACCGGTTATGTTGCTGCCAGATGACTTTAGGGCTTACTCTAAGCTCAAAGTGGACAATCATTTGTTTAACAAGTATGTACTCTCTTTTACTTATTATATGGTATTTATTTGATACAATTTTAAGTATATATTGGTTGGAAATGGAAATGTTTTTAAAATAGTAAATTAGAAAAATATTTCTTTGATATGAATCCAGGACCAAATAGATTGATAAATTAACTTGCATATACAATTTTTCAATATTAAAACGCATTAGGATTTCTTTATATTATTTCAAACATTTTAATAACAAAAAAATACAGATAAACCTTAGATATGTAAAGGCCTGTCCTGAAAAGCTGGTATCAATGTATAAGACACAATTTTTAAATTATATTTGTTTGATTTAAAAGAAAAAATAAATAAAAATCATAGTTAGCCTCATAAAATAGAAAATAATTTATTAAATCATATCTCTTTTATCAGCAAACATGAAAGTATGATGAATAACTGAAGTTATTCATCATACTTTGTCAACAAATTATTTACAATATGTACAATTTGAATTTTATTCATGATATGAAAGAGTTTCTTTAAGTGTATCATCATTTGCATTCTTATTATGTATGTAATTTGAACAAGCTTGTTTAACATTTGACCTTATCCAATTTGTGTCAATAAACAGCTGCCTGTAAGAGACCTGAATACTTAATTATAATTAATAACTTTAATTAAAAAATGGCAGATTCACAATTTATTTCGTATAGCAGTATCACAGAGAACCTAGTGTCAAGAAATTTTGTTTGCCGCTTTATGTCCAAATTTTAGACATTGTGTGTCAAGTGGCTTAAATGAATGTCACACTTTGCCTTACCAGAGTGTCTTATATTTTTTTAATATATAATTTTAGTTAAAATAATAGTGAAATTGCATTTTTTTTTTTAATTTTATCTGTATCTACTTTTATGTCATATATGAGTAATCTTATTGATAAATCATGCTACTATCAAGTGCCTTTGGAATTGAATGATTGTATTCTATAGACTTTATTTAAATTTCATGTCGTGTTTAACTAAAGCAAAGAGATTCTATCATCATAATAAATATTAACTAACACTTTATAATACATAATGACTAACACAATAGTGTTGTAGCCCGTTGTAGCACAGAGGCACAAGTGTGCGACTGTAAACGCGTCAGATTGTGGGTTCGATTCCCACTGCAGGAAATGGATTTTTTCATTTCCTGGGTTTAGTAACAAGGCAAAGCGCGGTGTTGAGTTCCGCCACTCAGCACGCAATGCCTCAATTCGGCGGAAAATGGGGAGTGTCTTAACACTAGGTTCCCTCTGCCTACCCTGCTATATGCGGGATACAGCGTGAAGCTATGTATGTATGTATTTACTAAGACAATACAAAATATATATTTAATACTTAAAAGAGGCCATCGTCATGCAGTCTTTATGGGTTCGATTCCCATTGGAGCAAATTATATTTCAATTATTTTCGCGACCGCTGACGTGAATTCACGTCATTAAAAATTCTATTCCTGGTTGGCTCTAATGTGAATTCACGTCATTTCTAATTATTATATTATATTTTGAACATTGATATTTCAAAACAAATTTTATACTTTTTATCCTCCCCTTGATGATACAAGTTTGCGGCAATCAGCTTCAGAATTTCATTAGATTTGCTGTACTCAGAACTAGAAACGTAGAAAAATAGGTCGCGAATATGTTAAAAGAAGCCATCGTCATGCAGTCTTTGGGTTCGATTCCCATTCCGGCAAATCATTATATTTAAATTATGTTGAATTAATGAGCGCTACGTTGTGTTCTGCCATTCAACACACAATGTTTTAAATACGGGCGGAAAGCGGAGAACGGAATTTATTGACACTAGATTCTCTCTGCCTTCCCTAACATCAGAAGAAAATCGTAAAGCTATAAAAATAAAATATTTTAAAAGAATTGGATATATTCCATACAGAAGTGAAACATTAAAATAAGTATGATTCAGCACGGAACTAATATATAGTAATATGTGTTACATCCTATATCGTAAAAAACAAAGTAATCTTAAGATTCTAATAAAAATAAAGCATTTTACGTCACGTAATATATGCATAAATCAAAAAACAATTAACAAATTAATAGCTTTGCTCCCATAATATTTAACGGCCTGAAATTAATTAGATACCTCCCTGTATTAAATGATTTTATTTTAATCTTGTATTTGAAATAAAACAGAATAACTCTTATTAAATGACTTTACTGAAAAAAATATTTTTCAAGGTTTTCTAAGGAAATTCATGTTGTAAATGGCACATATATTTCGAATCAGTCACGCGAAATAAGCGAAATAGCGTAGTTTTTGTTGTTCCTTGCATACTGTTGATTTCATTGCAAATTACTAATAACGTAATATGTAAGAAGTTATTTGCTTATATAAATTTATTGTTACATATACCACTCATTAAACAAGTCAGGTGGCCATTGAAAAAATCGATATTGTTTAATTATTTACAGAGAAAACATGCCCTCCCATTTCAAGGTGAAAGAGTACTGTCCACTCGTGTTCAGAAACCTCAGAGAGAGGTTCGGTATCGACGATCTCGACTACAAGGAGTCGCTCACAAGGTATGGACGTAGTGTAGCGTCGCGACACTGCTGCGGCACGTGTGAAGCTAACTTTAAACTGTCGTATATTTATGTATATTTATTTCTATCCCATATTATTCGGACTGGTATCCCGCTCCCGCCTATCCCGTCCTTAGGTTTAGAAAGCCAGATAACTACTTATGCTCGAGGCGCGTGAGGCGGTTTAAGAGTATGCTGAAGAGATCGTCGACGGCGCCGTGCGGCATCTCCGACATGAAACACCAACAGGAGGGCTTACTCCACGACGCGAGTAAATTCGTCAAGCGCGGTTTGACGATAAAACGACTGAGGTCAGCGGAGTTTCACTAAGCGCTGTATGATTTTTCTTTATAAATAACAATTTTTAGTGTGCCTCTAAACTTACACAGCGATCCATCGCATATCACTGGCTGTTGTGCATCGTTGCCTAACAAGCACTCATGAATATGAAATTGCATTTCGCGTGTATGAGTTTGATTGTGAAAAATTACGACATTTTTGTGGATCCCTTTGGTTTTGTTTTATAACTCCCTTATATTATAGCTCCTAATGTTCCTATCTTGTCCTTTAGTCCTACATGATGTCATCGCAAATATATATGTATTATATATTATATACGCAATGGCGGCAAATTTTCTTAGCACTTTTGCGGTAATGATTATTCTAAAGGTGAGTTTCTAGGCACAATCAAAAAAACACAAGCAACTGATGTATGAAGTAAGGAAAATAGTGAGTCACGTCAAAATTACTAGATGCACCTCACACTGTAATAAACGGGTCGGCTATAGGATCGTAATAAGTGTCACTTCTTCGATACAACTGCAGTGTAAATTTAATATTCTTTAGATTAAATTATTTCAATTTGTCAAAGTTACCTTTATCTATTGGCTTGTTATTATTCTTCAAGTATATTGTGAAACTCAGGCCAGGATAACTGTATTGTCATATAAACCATTTGTAATATTTTTTCATACATTATATTCAGACCTGAGTAGATCTAAAATCGGTTACAGTACTTATTAGACACAAAATGAAGACTTTGTATGTCTTTGTATGACTCATACAAAGTAATAGATACTAAGACCAAGTTCTCCCATTACCTGAAACTTTGTGATTTCCTCACCATTCTACTTGGTTTAATATAAATTGTGTTGAAGTGGTATTTGTTAATAACTTTCCTTGGTGTGGTTTAAACTTTGTCTCTTATGGGTGTTGAGTGAATATCAGCAATATACTAGGGAAAGTATAGATATTATAAAATATATCATGTTATTGAGTTAAATACTCACAATGACTGTTGTAATTTGGATATATTTGTTATAATAATTAGATTAGAGTTATAATATGAAAATTTATATGACTAAGTAAGTTTTTGTAGTTTTGTGAATTAGTTTGAGCCTCCTTTGAAACTACTTGATGGATTATGATAATGTTTTTAATCTAAGATTTTTTAAATTTTCAAAATATGTTTACAAAGTCACAGTTTCAAACACTTTGCATCGCCGAAATCTTTTAATTTCAAAACTTTACGTATATCTATCTGTTAAAATGAGATTTTAATTTCCCCATTGTTAAATAGCGAAACTAACAATCGTTCATAATAAGAAGTGTAATAAAGCAACATAAATATTGAAATTGTCATCAGATCGCAACCGATACCGGATGACTCATCAGGCAAGTCTGGCGCGAAGTTCTACCAGAGCTACGATAGGCTTTTCATATTAAAGACCCTCACGTCGGAGGAGGTGGAGAGGATGCATTCCTTCCTCAAGCATTACCACCCTGTAAGTAATATTTATTTTTTACTTTTTTAAGAATATACTTTAGAGGTAGTTCTGAAACCAAAAGCAGCGAACTTAGTACTTATTCAAGCTTAAGGCATGCTGTTTCCCACTTTCGTGGAATTTTTAAAATATGGTTAGGTAGAGAGAGGAGCGCGGACACTGGGGAATGTTAATGCGTATTTTAAAGGGGCCCCTTAAACCTACACGTTGGGTCGTAGGTCCCAGACACTCTTCAAACTCCTCTCTCTGCATCGCGATGGGTGGTACGGTAAGTCCATGGTGCGCTAAGCAGTTTCTTCTCTTAGGGAGTTAAATCTAAAGCTCCAATTTCCATAACGTGAAAGTAAAGTCAATTTAATTGATAACGATTCTAACTATAAAGAAAGGCTTAATTAAAAAGGCACGGATGTAAGGTTTCTAACACGTAACAATAATTTCACGTAAAAATAATGAAAAGAAAATATTTTTTTCATAAATAAACTTTCAGTGACTATATTATAACACCGCTACGAATTCAAAGTCTATTCTTTTGAGATAAGATTACAAATATTGGATATTGTTCGGTGAAACAAATCTTGAACTAAGATCTCATTTTTAGTTTTTTTGTAATACATTTATATATTTGTATAATATAGATTTGTGCATTTATTATATTAACAACTGACATTTATTGCGTGCGACTGTAATCGCGACAGGTTGTGGGTTCGATTCCCACTCCAGGAAATGTGAAAGCTTAGCATTTTCATTTCCTGGGTTTTGGTAGCAAGGCAAAGCGCGGCGTTGAGTCTCGCTACTCAGCACGCAATGCTTAATTCGGCGGAAAGTGGAGAACGGAGTGTTTTAACACTAGGCTCTCAGGTGAAGTTAAAAAAAAACTTATCGAATCATTTTGATTATTTTTAAATATTTTAATTGCTGCTTGAAAATTAACATTTAATTTCTTACACATAATTAAAATGACTTTCAACTTAAACTCTCTTTAAATAAAACCATAACGAAGTATATCCAAACTCATGAAAAATCACGTAAAGTTAATAACTTTAATCCACGCTAATCCACTAAGGATAAGATTACTAATACTATGTGTAATTTCCTTTGAAATAGGCTTATCTTTATTGTAAAAAAAATATTTTTTTTTCTAGGTTCATAGTAAAAGTTAGACAGTTATTTATTTCTTCTTTTTTTTTTTAAATTAATACTATTAAAATAAAATATTATAGAGAATAAAATAAGTATCTAATGACAAATGCATTGTTATAATTTTTTTTATTTATTGCACAGATTATATTATCGATGTAAATACTTTTTTTTTTTAATTTTATTGTTTCGAATAAAATAAATCAATTTTAATCATTTGTTATAATAAATATTATATATTTTTTAAATTTATGTAATTAACTTTACATTTTTTTTTTAAATTTGTTTTTTTTTAATATAAATACAATAAAATGAGTCAATAGTTGAGTTATCTGTAATATCTTGTCTTAGCGTATCTTATCTGTGATTTACAGAGAAAGTTACGATTGTTGATACGCTAGTCAAATATCATAATTTATCGTAAATTTCACCGTTTGCTTATTATTATTGTCATAGACATATGTTTTCTAACAAATTTTATTATTTTTAATGTTTTTAAAGTGTTTTATATATTTAGAAAGAGAAAAGCATTTTTAGAAAACGTATGCAACTTTTCCAAAAAAAAATTGTATTTTTTCTAAAAACATACATACATACATATATAGCTTCACGCTGTATCCCGCATATAGCTGGGTAGGGAGATGGAACCTAGAGTTAAGACACTCCGTTCCCCACTTTCCGCCGAATTGTGCCTTGCCTTGTTACCAGACCCAGGAAATGAAAAATTTTATTTCCTGGAGTGGGAATCGAACCGACAACCTGTCGCGTTTTGCTCTTGCCTCTGCGCCACGACAGGCGTTTTCCAAAAACGTTCTATTATTTTGTTGTTTTGTAAAATTTTACATGTTTTTAGATAATAATTAATATTTTATTGTATGTACATGGTAATATATTTTCTTTTAGTTTGTCCTGTATGGTAACATATTTAACTACCTGAATTAAAGACCAGTTCCAAAATGTAAACAATATTGTAATACAGACATGATTTCTCTTAGGGTTTGTATTATTTATATATTTTTATAAAAAAATATATATTTCCGCGATTTTTCCATTTATTCATTATGTTTTATTCTGTTTTTCTGTATTATGGATGTATAATTAATAAGATTAAAGTTTATATATTTTTATTACTATAAAATGCATGGGCTCATTGGAATCGTCAAGTTATTTTTGGCATATGAAAACATATTATATGGTTTCCATTTATATATAATTGCAGTAAAGCGACCTCGTCTATGTGTAGTGCCCTCTATAATTTTGTTCAACGGTAGTCGTATTATTACACTATTCAATTATAGGAAATTATGGACATAATTGCTCTGTGACATACGTTATTCTAACAAATGCAAAATAGACTTATATGTTTTTTTTAGTTTTGATTAAATTTTTGTACTTTTTCTTATTTAATAACAATAATATGTTAGTAATTAGTATGATATATAATTCTTCTTTCCTGTATATGAATATAAATTAAAATTATAATCTTGGTTATATAGTTTTTTTTAAATTAATACTTTATGTAGAAAAAGGAAACCTCTTTTATCGAAAATTTTACGGACGGAGGAGTATGATTTTTTGCATAATTAAAGTATATATGAAGAAGAAGTACAAAAAACTTATATTTTTCATAATAATAGGTTAGAAATGACTATAAGGATAAAATATACGTTATACACACTTGTAAGTGTTCGACATACACTTTTGTATGAAGTGATATGTTGCTGGCGCTCTTATTTTAGTGGTCAACGACCGCAAAATTTACTTTCGACTATTATCATAAATATATAAGAGTAATATATGTTTTTGTAATTTTCAGTACATAGTGGAAAGGCACGGCAAGACTTTGCTGCCACAATACTTGGGTATGTACCGACTGACCGTGGACGGTATCGAGCACTATCTAGTGGCTACAAGGAACGTGTTCTCCAATCACCTTAATATACATAAGTATGTATTATTATTTTATATATTTCTTTATTTAATATAATTTTAATATTTTTTTTTCGTTACTAAAATAACTGTATAATCTTTTTTACTTTTTTCTCGCATAGCAGGTTAGTCAGAGAGTCTTGTGTAAAGACACTCCCGTTTTTTGCCTGATTTCAACACATTGAAAAATTAAAAGCTATTTCTTACCAGACCTGCAAAATGAAAATAATTTATTTAACATTATCTCACTATTTAAAGATGGCTTCTAATGAATATTTTTTGAATGTAAAAGTGTTTTGAAATATATTTTCACATATTATTTTTATTTTAATATATTTAAAGCGAAATTTTCTTCTTATATAGCTAAAAGAATTAAATTATTTTTAGGAAATATGACTTAAAAGGTTCGACAGTGGACCGTGAGGCGTCAGAGAAGGAGTTGGAGAAGGAGTTGCCGACGCTCAAAGACAATGATTTCATCAAACAAGGTGTACGCATCGATATCGGTGATGCGGCGAAAGATAAACTTTTGGAAACGCTGACTGCTGATGTTGATGTGAGTATATAGTTGCTTTTTTCATATGTGTCAGTGGCGAGGGGTGGTTCGTTACGCAAGCCGGTAAATTTAGAGAAGCCGGTATATATTTAGGGAAATCGGCACATATATCCAGGAAAACCGGTAATTTTTAGAGAAGCCGGTATATTCAGGAAAGCTGGTATAGGATGTAAAGGTATTAAGTAATTTCACTACCGAATTTTGGTGATGACCTTTTTTTTTGTAGCCTCTACCTTTCTTGACCTTGAATATAAGATCAAATTTTCCTGGCAACTTTTTTTTAGGTCTCATACTTGTACTTTAAAAAGTTAGGCAAGGCGGTTGTAACCGTGTTGTATGGACGCCTCGCAACTGCCATGTAGCATGTTCATTTCAATTGATGTAATCTGTGGAGACTTAATTGATTAATGTTCGAATTTATATTGGTTTTTTGTTTATGTGCTTGTAAACTATTTGTCTTCTTAATAAAATAAATAAATAACAGGGTAGATAGAGAAATCTAGTGTTAAGACACTACGTTCTTCACTTTTCGTCCGAAAGAGACACTAAGTGTTTAGTTGTGGGATTTAATGCCGCACTTTGTGTTGCTAGAACAGAGAAATTAATATAATTGGAATATTATTTCTGGAGTGAGAATTGAACTCATAACTAATCGCGGTTACAATCATGCGATATTCCACTAAGTTATAATTATTACTTTTTTTTATATAATATTAGAAATATTATCGGAAGATAAAGATTCGATGTTCATTTAAATGTTGTTTATAGTTGTTTAATTGTTTTTTAAATGATAATAATAGTTTATAAAAAGATATTTAATTCTTTTATTATCTGTCTATTGAAACACATCATTTTTTTAAATAGACATACTGTCTTATTAATAATAAACGAGACAATAGAATACGTAATAAATTATAAATAGTAATTTGTTACAACAAACCTGTTATAATAGTTTTATATAAACTCTTTATATCACTTTGAAGGAAAAAAATTATGCAAATCGTTTTTATTACGTTATACGTTACAGGGACGGTAGTATGTAACATTGATTTTTTTATCTAAATAAAGACTTAGAGGTGTATGTGTGCAATTGTAAACGCGACAGGTTGTGGGTTCGATTTCCAGGAAATGAAAATATTAAATATTTTGAATTTTCATTTTCTCGTTCTGCTAACAAGGCAAAGGGCGGTGTTAAGTTCCGTCATTTAATACGTAATGTTTCAATTCAGCAAAAGTGGGGAATGTAAATCTTAAGAGAACGGAGTATATATTAATATTGTATATATAATATTCATATTAGATTCTCAGGTTCTCTGTTCTTATGATGCTATGTGCGGGATACAGCGTCATTTATAAAAAGTAAGCCGGTTGGAACAGTTTATATGGACACCTCACCACCGGTAAATAGTGTTATCAGTAAATAAATAAAAACACTTTGTTGCACATAATAAAGAAAATATTAACAGTTTTACAAAATATTCAAATAGGCAGGCGAAGGCCGCCTTATCACTAAAAGTGATCTATTACAGGCCACCCTTAGTGATTGGTGTATACATAATTTTAATTTTCTTACACTGTTTTCTGCGAAAAATATGTTTTACATTCATAAAAAGCACAAATATATACTTATATATACGATACATACATACTTAAAAACTTACATACATACACTCCCGCCAATTTCCCGCCGTTTTCGAGATACCATACCAAATTTAGTTAAATAATTAAATAAAATAAAGTTTATTAGGAACATATAGGGCTTATTATACAGTAACAAAAAACATTGACAATTGCTAAAGTTTGTTAGTGAATATTTTTGTGAAAAAAAAATCGGACGACACTTTTTAAAAAATGAAAATGCAGCGTTTGATGTCCTCTTCAAAACTGTGATGAATAAAATCTCCAAGAATTTTTTTTAAACGACGGGTAGCGCATCTATCTGCTTACCTTAAAAAATCGTAAAAAAATATGCCTCTTCAAAACCATGCGGGGACTACAAAAAAAATTGTAAAATTTGCAAAAAAAAGGAAAGTGGCGCTGAATCTATCCCCTTCAAAACGGTGCCTTTTAAATTCCGTTACGACTATTTTTCGCAGAGGTATAGAACTTATATCGAAGCGGAAAATTGAGATGAGTGAACCCATACTTTTGAGCGGGGGTGTATATATGTATATAAAAATAGATATGTTAATAATGAATATTGTTGGCATGTGCAGTTCCTCACGAAGTTGCACCTGATGGACTACTCGCTGTTGCTGGGCGTGCACGAGTGCGGGCGCGGGGAGGCGGAGGCGGAGGCGGCGCGCGCGCGGGCGCGGGACAACGACGCCGACACTGACGACAGCGACTCCGACTCCGACACCGACCGGCATGGAGACAGGTTTGTTTTTGTTTTCTTTTTTAATTAGACTGGCGCTCTAAGATGGGTTATGTGAGACTAGCAAATTTAGGCCGGCCTTACAGCCACTAAAACATCGTAGTGCTCCGCCACTAGAGACTGACTTTGTGACAGTACAATACCCGTACCCTTTTTTGTATTTTTTACATAAGGAAATTGTGGATTCGGACGAGTCATATGGAGCTCTGGAACAGTAAACGTAAGCAAAATAAATGCCACTAGAATATATACACTTGGCAAATGGATTAGAGCGTGTTACATAAATAACTATTATATGTATGTGTATCAATACTTCATCTATTTATAATAAAAACTAAATTATTTTCATTCAAAATAAAATGCTTAATTTTTTAAATATTCAAATACGACAAGTTAACTAAAAAACAGTAGTTGTGCAATAGCAATAGCTTATCTCGAATTTAGGATTAAACATATAAAGTCAATATCCATATAATTTACTTAAGTACCAGTTCAAGTTTACACTACTTGTATATTTTTTAATAATAAAATTGTTAATGAATTCGTACGTTATAACCAGATGGGGCTACAACACGCCGCCGGACAGTCCGCGCGGGCTCGGCCGCCAGTCGTCGCTGCGCTACGAGGGCATCATACCCGAGTTAGACATATACGCCATACCCAGCCACGACGGTCTGTACTACGCATCTTTATATAAAAATCACCTCAGAACTTAGCTTGATTAATTTCATATGTAATTTTTGAATCGCCAGTACGATATATGCACATATGTATATACGAAAGTATCGATTACTGTTAATAGATTTTCCCCTTTCCCACCCATCCTTTCCCCAAAATGTGGTGGTTCTGATAGTGGACTACTACATTGTCCCCCCTTCCATCAGTATCCCCTAGGTTGGCAACGCATCTACAACATCTCTGGTGTTGTAGATGTTCATGGGCGAAGGTAACCACTTACCATCAGGTGGTCCTTCTGCTCGTTTGCCGTACGTTATAAATAAAAAAAAAAAAAAAAAATAATAGATGACGTGAATTTAATTTTTTTCTCATTTCAAAAAATGACCAACATACCTAAAGAAGCTATTTCATCTCGGTTTTCTTATGGTGATAACGATATTTAGTATTGCTTATAAATTTATTAATAAAAAACAGCACTCAAATCAGTTGATTTGAATGTGTGTTCAAATGTAAAACTTATACTTTTCCTTATTATTTATTATTGTAATAAATACTTGAAATCGAAATTTAACATTACAGGTGCTCCCAAGAAAGAAATATATTTTGTTGCACTTATCGATGTTCTCACACACTACGGAGTTAAGAAACAGGTATAAATTAATATGGATAATCATTAATTTATAATTCTATATTCAATAACGAGCCTAAAAGTAAATAAAAATGACTTTTTTTTCTCTGTTTAGTAGAATAGTCAGAAAGAATTAGTGTTGAGACACTCCGTTCTACATTTTCCGCCGGAATTGATAGCTTTACGACTTGACTTGCTGAATTTAACGCTGCAGTCTTACCAAATCGGGGAAATGAAAATAATTTAAGTATAATAATTTCGCCCAGTAAGGATCGAACTCACAACTAATCGTATTCATAGTCACAGATTGTTCCACTGCGCCACCTAAATGGCTTCTTTATACACCCAATATTACATTTTTACCTGAAAACTTTTTGAAACGTCAAACAATAATTATTACAAGAATATTTCTTTGTTTTTAATTCCAGGCAGCAAAAGCGGCGAAAACAGTGAAATACGGTAGCAACGTGGACGGCATATCAACCTGCGACCCCGAACAGTACGGCAAGCGGTTCATAGAGTTCGTCGCCAAAGCTATCGAGGGCAACTAGATGTATGCGAATGCCTCTTTTAGTGCAATACGCCTATTTATATTATCTTTTTATTATTATTATATGTTAACCTGAAATGTTAAAATAAATTTAATTAAGTTTACTATTAGGGGCCTTTCATAAATTACGTCACATGAATTTTAGGACTTTAAGCCCCTCCCTTGTCACAGGTTGTCACAATTTCAGAACCCCTAGATGTGATGTCACACATTTTTTAATTTTATATATGTATTTGAAAATATTTAAAAAGAAATAGTTGTTGTACAACAGCAGAGGAGTTGTAAACGCGTGTACAAATGGAAGGGGAGGACAGTGTAGTTGGTCACATCAGTTCGCCTACGGAATCACCACGTTCTGGGGAAAGGATGGGTGGGAATAGGGAAAACCTGGCTTACATGTCATCGAACCCGAACACATCATTAGATATTTGGAGGGTTGGCCTTTGACATGATGGTCGCGAGCCAGTCGGAGAACGAACCTCCTACCACCAAACTACCGGGATACCCGTCTCTTACGGGACGCTACCCAGCGGAGGGGAATTGTATTCTAACCTCGTACCCTCACAGAGAGATGAAATTTTTCCTTGCCCCTTATCATACAATATCATTAGGGGGCCTTATAAGGTCTGACGTAATTTATGGATGACCCCACATAGATAGAGGCGTATGGCCGACGTCCTTGTGACGTCACCAATGTTTAATATATAAAAAAAGTGACGGAATAATTGTCTTTGTGTTTGAAATGTCTTTATTGTAACATTTTAGAAGTAATATCGTTGGTTTAGAGTGTAAATTTACTTATATGGTTAGTAAATTATCAGAAAAGTCAATCTTCTTAGAAAACTATGAATATATTTTTTGGGAAGGCTGTTACGTTATGTTTATATGGAATTTACTGCGAACTTTTGAATATTTGGATTTAACAGTTATTTCGTCTGTCGTGGCACAGAGGCACAAGTGTTCGACTGTAAACGCGACAGGTTGTTAGTTCGATTCCCACTCCAGGAAATGGAATTTTTCCTTTCCTGAGTTTGGTAACAAGGCAAAGCGCGGCGTTGAGTTCCGCTACTCAGCACGCAATGCTTCAATTCGTCGGAAAGTGGGGAACGGAGTGTCTTAACACCCTAGTGTTAAGACACTAGGTAGGCAGAGGGAACCTGAGAACCAATTCTCAGGTTCCCTCTGCCTACCCTTTCATATGCGGAATACAGCGTGAAGTTATGTAAGTAAGTATGTAACAGTTGTTATTACGCTTTTTTGTCAATTTTATTCTACACTTTCGAATGATATGAAAAAAATCATAACAAAATAGATTTAGTAGGTTTACACTATAAACTGATGATACATCGATACCTTAATTGTTAAACCATCAAATTCCGTGTGCGTTTTACATATATTATAGGCACTTAAAATATATAATAAATATATTTATGTCTATAAATATATGTCTGGATTACAAATGATGATTAACACAAATAATAGTTGTGTTATTGGAATTGTTATTTTTGAAAATCCTATTAACAAACTAAAAAAAAGTGCAGTGGAATTAGTATGCAAATTAAGGTATCAACATACAGTAGAATCCGTATATAACGACTTCGCTTATAACGACTAACCGCTTTTAACGACGATAATCTCAACTCAAGGTAGTTTTTATAGTTGGATACTGAGAAAGTATAGTACGGCTCTGGTTTAAGCGACCAAGTGGATATAGCGACCAATATTTATGATAATTATAATTCGTGTCAGTTATAACGTCCGGTTAAAACGACGCGTAATCTTTTGTTTACATATTCTTCGCTCTAATACCTCGGACCAATACCAGTTTAACCCCGAGCGGTTCACTTCTTAATGGCGTGCGTAAATTATACTAAGTGATATAGGTAGAGTCACATAAAATGACCAGTTTATAAAGATCGACAAATTCAATCGACGTCTGTCGTGGCGCAGAAGCACAAGCGTGCGACTGTAAACGCGACAGGTTGTGGGTTCGATTCCCACTCCAGGAAATGGAATTTTTCATTTCCTGGGTTTGGTAACAAGGCAAAGCGCGGCGTTGAGTTCCGCCACTCAGCACGCAATGCCTCAATTCGGCGGAAAGTGGGGAACGGAATTGTTGTAAGATAACGGAGTGTCTTAACACTAGGTTCTCAGGTTCCCTCTGTCTACCCTGCTATATGCAGGTTACAGCGTGAAGTTAAAAAAAAAAAACAATTTTGTGAAGCAGAAGTATTTTACAATTGAAGAACCAAGTGACTTATTTACTACCAAAGAAAAATTTGTCAAAACAAACTTAACTAAGAGTCTTTCTAAATTTCGCATTTATGTTAATATGTAATCATGAGTTAAATAATTTAGAAAAAATCGAAGAAAAAAGTCGTTATAAGCGGATTCTACTGTGTGTAAATAGGTTTCATCTTTATTTTTACTTCTTCTTATAATAAGTTGGTTGGAATCTAAATATTTCAACTGACTTTTTAAATATATATAAACTATATTATTATGGAAAAATATTTTTTCTGTTTGTTCTTCTTTTTTGTGGTTTATTATAATAAGCGGTATAAATGAATCCTGCTTTTTTTTTTTTAATTTTGTCATTTTTTTTAGTTTACTTAAATATTATTTAGTAACAGATTAGAAATGGATTCGACAGGGTTTTATAAAATTTGTTTTTTTTTTCATGCACTAAAAGAGGCATAGATTAAAAATAAAAAAAAATGTTAAAAGTGATCATTAAAACCTACATGATAACGAGAGAAACATTAGTTAAATGTTTATAATTGACCTGTACCTTTCTATTTTCTATATCTGTAGATTTTTTTTCTAGTTTCTAATTAAATATTACTGTTTTTTTTTAATTTTATGTGGATATCAGATAATATAGATGGCAGTACAATGGTGACTTTTTTTTTTAAATATTAGTTATAAAGGAGCATGTCATACAAATGCCATGTAAATTTCATGTTTACCAGCTTTATCTATAAGCTTTTTTTTTTCAAAATAATTTTTTTGTATCTAAATATGTAAAAGTAGAACTTTGTATATTAATTCTTTGAAATTAGTTAGTACACTTTTGTACTGACATCCCTAATGTTATTGATCTAAATAAGTCTCAACATAATGTATGTCTCGAATAGATAAAAAATATATTATCTGATATCTACATATTATGAAAAAATCCATTGATTTGTTGTTCTTAAAGTTTTTGATTTTTTTATTCTACTCCATAGAAATTGTAAATTTTGCCCATTTATGGAGGAATAATGAAATACTAAATCCTTAACTGTTAGTAACATATTGCGTTGGAATGGCAGCTTTTTTAAAATTTCATAAAGCCATAAATTTATTAAATATTATTTTTTGCTTTTTTTTTATTATTATCATCGCTATTTTGTTAGTATATTTTTTATTGAAAGTAGTCTTTAAAATAAATAATTGTAAAATTATATAAAGAAAAAAAAAACAAATGCACAAGCTGTACTCTGTACGTACAACACTTTTATTAATCGGCTTTCGAATAAGCTGTATGAATTTTGACCTTTGCCTGTTATTACATTAGTACTATTAAAAAAGTTACCATTCCAAAATGGAGATTTTAAAATTTTCGAACTGATATTAAATCTATATATGTACACATTGCAATAATTTTCAAAACGTTATTAGCTTTTATAATGTTCCGCTAAAGTAGTATAGTAATTAATGAATATTGTTAATATCATTGAAATAATATTTTCTAAGTAAAATGATAAATGGGTCGTATAGAATTAATGGCGGCAATCTGTCAAAATTGTCAAATTGATCCAACATGACATTTTTATATGGGAAAATAGTATATATGTTGTTAGTTTTTCTTTCTGTGTCAAAGATGGTAATATAACGTTTGTAATTCAGATTAAAATTTTAGTTTGGGATATATTGTTTGATAAAACAAAACCAATAGAAAGATAAAAAATAAAATCGCTTTAAACTACGCGAAGTACAAATTGTCGGTTTTGATTCTATAGGACTCTAAATGTTGATCGCTAAATTCGATGTAAAGTTTGATATACGATAAATGGCTGTTCTTGTATGGCGTAAAAAGTGCCAGTGCCAGATTCACTATATAATCGTCGTTTTGCCAATTAAATAATTTGCTTAGTATCTTTCTAGCGTAGCGTTAAAATATATTGTAAGATTTTGTTATTTATTATTCTATAAATGATTAAGACTTGGATTGTTATGGTCTTGTGATGTTGTTTTGTGAATACAGATGTGGCGAGGCAGTGTTTCTAAACCTTTATTGTATGTAAAATTACATATATTTTAGTTTTTTTTTTTAACATTTTGACATAAACAGTATTCAGTATTCGGTTTGAAGGAAAAAAGGAAAGTTTTCTCAGACATAGCTTTTGTGATAGATATTTTTGTCTTAGAGTGTAATTGTTATAAATTTAAGATGAACCGTCACTTTAATCATAAATTTAAGCACATCTTAACACACAAATTACGCGATGTAAAAAGTAATTGATGTTTTTTGGTATAAATATTATAATATCTTTATTGTGATGTTGTGAATTAACGTCGACACGGTGAGTGGGCAATCCGTTGATTGTTTGTTATCTTGTGCTCTTAGTGAAACAAAAGTTGTTGTTTGAAGTGTATCGATATAATATATGATTGTATTGAATTTGTTTTACGAGGGGTACACAATGGTTGAATATGTCATATAAGGTACTGAAATTTTGTTCTTAGTCATTTTAAAATAGTAGGTTTTGAACATGTTACCTAGATATTGTCAATTGTTCAATTGATAAGTGTTCAATTTTCTATCACTTTGAATTATAATTCTTTGATAAAAAATCAACATATGAGATCATATATTTTATTCTATTAGAGTTTTTGTACACTATCTAAAATGGGCCAGTTCAAACCCTTCTACTTTCAAATTTGGACACGATATTTCAGTATTTTTATAATCCCAAGTGTGTGGATAACACTTTAAAATATTATAAAATATGTCGTATGTGTTGCCATTGCTTAGGTCGATAATTATTATTAATTGCAATAGGTTATTACTTTGTTAATGGTGAGGGAGCTACAGAGAGATGAACGATTATGATGTACATGAGTAATAAGAAGGAATACTTTTTTTCAATTAATGTCATTTATTCTCTACACTTTTTATTATTTTTTTTCAAAAGATATTTAGGTAGCAAAGTTTTATTTAAACAAAAGGGGTAGTATGTGAGCGTATGGCTTCAATTGGATATGCTCTATTGCCTGTAACGTTAATAAATTTCTAACTTATTTCTTTACTCTCAATTTTTCTCTACATTTATCTACAATCATATTTTTGTCTATAAAATCTATTTAAATAGTCTCAAAAATCGATTTTATTTCCACCATACTATTTTATATGCTCGATTCGTAGTACCAATCGTAATCGTTCACCTCTAAGCTATAACGCCAGTAAAGGCGCATATAATTATAACAAAATGAATGCTTCGCTAGTAATTGGCATGTAAGCAACACATTGAAACGTTATTTCTCTTTTCTAGTCTCCTCTTGTAAAGACAATGTATGAAAAAATAAACTTTAATTTTTTAAATATTCAGTTTGTAAAGTTTCTTGCAATTTTTGTTTTATTTTTTACCTATGGATGATGGATGATGTTTTGGTTGCGTTTTGAAAGGTGGTTGTTGGTTCAGAGCCAATGTAAATAAATAGCAATATTTGAGGTTAAATAATGTTGGATTTCGCCAATTAATGAATAACGCCTGTCGTGGCGCAGAGGCATAAGCGTGCGACTGTAAACATGACCAGTTGTGGGTTCGATTCCCACTCCAGGAAATGTTAGTATTTTCATTTCCTGGGTTTGGTAACAAGGCAAAGCGCGGCGTTGAGTTCCGCCACTCAGCACGCAATGCCTCCATTCGGCGAAAAGTGGGGAACGGAATTGTTGTTAGAGAACGGAGTATCTTAACACTAGGTCTCAGGTCTGGTCAGGTCAGGTGTTCTCAGGTCCCACTGCCTATTTGCGGGATACAGCGTGAAGTTAAAAAAAAATTAATAACTCGTAGTATGTGGATATAAGTCGCAAGTTGTTTTGGTGTGACAATTATATATTAATTCAATAAAGGATTTTGAATTTGGTTAAGTAATTAAAAAAGAAATATTAAAACAAAATAAAAGACTTTATATTAAAAATTAATTTTGCATAAATATCTGATAAGACTAAGCGCAGGATTAAGATCGATTATACAACTCGCCAACTTTATTTCGTTTGGGACAAACAACAAAGAACAACTAATTCTTTACCATATTGTGCAGGGAAAGGCTGAAATGAAAACTAAAATGTTTATAATTTTTTATTTGCAAAAGTATTTTTAACTGATATCCTAATCCATTCTTGTCTTAACATGTTTCTCAGTGATCTTGTCTTTCTCAATAATGTACACGACGGCTCCCCAACCAGAGATGGCGTCGCGATCAGCTGCATTCACTAATGCCTGTAAAATAATTGTAAGTCTTAAATAAATTAAATTTTCGGTTATAATAAATTTCGGTTATGTATAATAAATTTCGTATTTTTATTTCTTGGGTTTGGTAACAAGGCAAAGCGCGGCGTTGAGTTCCGCCACTCAACATGCAATGTCTGAATTTGGCGGAAAGTGGGGAACGGAAATGTTCTCTCTCTCTACTCGCTCTGGTTCCCTCTGCCTACACTGCTATATGCGGGATACAGTATGAAGTTAAAAAGTATGCCACTAAGGTAAACTTGATTTTATTAAAAAAAGATGACTAAGTAATACATTTTAGATTAATATTAAACTAAAGGACTCTGTACCCTGCTCGCTTTGCTAAGCAACATTGAAATAAATTTATAATATCCAGTTTATGTCAGTTTTTCAATGATTTTGTCAATCGCCACATACAATGCCCTAATGTTATAATACAAAAAAATTAAGCTGTGAAAAACCTTTATATATAATAGAAAGATATAACTCCTTAGTTCATAATATGTCAAATTTAGCTGACCATTTCATGAAATGCTCGATAATTTTGTGTAATGGCAATTTTCAATATAGCTACAACATATATACTTACTTGTGAAATAGTTTCAAATAGCTCATCAGGCTTTAGATCAGGTTCCCATAAAGCTTCACACATACCATACAGCTGGTCTGTGCAAGTACCTGACACTACAAAATCTTCAGGTTCATTTGGGCAGCCAATCTGGAAAACAAGAAATTATTTACTTTTTATATTGAAATAATAAGTTCCTGGAAATTTGGAAGTAATTTTATCATTATTAGCAATGTGGGTCAGTAAAAAAGCTTATAGCTGTAAATATGATGGTTGTTTGACCATTAGTTAAGGAAATGATTACATATAAATATTTCAGAGCTCTGGTAGAACATTTAACATATAATGTGTGAGTCCCTACAATTAACATATAGTTCTTTAGATTTAAGCTGAAAGAGAAGTGTCTTGATAATAGGTTTTCGAGCCTTCTTTTATGCCAGAAAGCATGAAACTGCAAAAATATACTAATATTCAGCTTTTGTCTATTTAAACAAATGCATTGTTAAGTTATCTTTGTCGTAACACATCTCCTGCAACCATGAACAATCATCTTATTACTGAAAGTATAAAATACTTTATTCTCTACTACCAAAATGATTAAAAAAGCATTGTGTGTTTGGGGGCAGAAACCTTACACTACTTACCATATGTAGGGAGAGTAAATTAATTATAAATGTTATTTTGAGTATGGCTTGAATGGCATCAACAAAAGTATGTTATTATGAATTTTATGTTAATATAATGCATTATTTTAAATACTATAATTACCAGATCCATATTGCAGACATAGGGTTTATTATCAATAGGGTCTAATCCAGCAATGACAGGTTCAATGAAGTATGGCCCAAAGCGTCTTTCGTATAGCAAATTTGAGAGCATTGCAGAGAATGTTTTTGGTCTCATTACACGATTCTCTTTTAATTCATATAAGTTCATTCTGAAATGAAATAGAATGAATGATAATTATTAAAATTACATAAAATAAAACTTTTTTTTATTAAATGTATATGCATCGAAATATTCACCAAATATTTAGTAAGTTCATAAGTTATTTTACTTCATAATTACCTAAATTTCAATCTTTGATGCACAGTCTGTGTGTCAGTTGCCAAACCAGGGAGACCAACAAAGAGAGTTGGGCCCATTTGGTAAACTTTTGGGAAATTGGTTGAAACTGTTTGCGCTTGGATACCATAACGTTTGTCCGTGGCGATGGCCACACAATCCTTGCCTTTCATAGCCACCACAGCACCACCATTGTATGCTAAGATAGACTGGAAGGTGATAAAACGTGTGTGTAAAGCAAAAATAAAACAAAAATTCTATTAATTTAAAACCGCTTCAATTAAAATACATAGAATTTAAAATAGTATTTATCAATGAAATATACAGAAAAAGTATAAGCTGAGAAAAAACATGACGCCTTAATATCCAATGCCGGGTATATTAATGAACTGAAGAATTAACTCAGGAAGTATTTAATAAAGCAATATTATTTACTTACCATTTTTTTCTTTATTAAATTATCTTTTATATATTTTTTCTTTTCTTATTTAAATTTGTAAATTCTACAATCTGTAACTTCAATGAATACAAACTATGATATTTCGAAAACGAAAAATGACATATCATTGGTCATTCCACAGATAAGTGATATGATACAGATGCAAAATTGAATTTGCATTACAGTAACTTAATTTCATTAATTAAATTTCAATTTCATTAATTATATTAGAGCATTAAGGTTTGAAATATTTTAATATCCAGTTAAATATTTTTAATTCTATATTTGCCAATACAAATTTATTAAGAAAGTTTAATATTAAAGATAAAACTCAGTAATTACTTTTAATATGTGTTTACCTTTAACTATCATATATTATATAGGAAACAACAATTAACATTTAATAATTTATTGAAATTTAATAAAAAATATACATATACTTATTATAAATAAATAATTAAAATAAAATTAATTAATTTATTTCATGTATTCGTGAATTGATAAACATATGATTACTATACACATTTTGCTTTAACATTAACAAATATAATATTTAAGTATTATTGTTTATATTTAGAAATAGCTTCAGCGTATATATCTAAACGAGAAGTAATATTGAAGCCCCATAAATCTTTCATTTGTCGGCATAAATTTAAATCTACTTCAGCTATAAGAAGGCCATCTTTATGTTTGGAAAGTGCTGGAGTTCTGTGACCATTAGGTGCTGTAACGTAGCTAGAACCATAATAATTTCTATTTTTTTCTTCTGATTCGTTGATGACAAATGTTTCTCTTCCTACTCTATTAATGCTACAAGTAAAATAACCATTTGCAATCGCTGCGTTACGAGCTTCAATGCCCCAAAATGATTCCCCAAATTCTCCTATAGTGGCAGCAGGATTGAAAACTATCTGTGCCCCGTTGAGACCAAACATAAGCCAGTTAAGAGCATGATGTCTTCCATAGCAAATATTGACAGCAATATTGGCATATTTTGTGTTAAAAACTGGATGTCCTGTATTACCAGGCGAATAATAACGTGTCTCACTAAAACTACCTACAGAGGGCAAGTGATTTTTACGATGTTTTCCCATATAGTTTCCTTTTTCATCAATCACTACTGCAGTATTCCACCATAAGCCTTGCTCATCTTTTTCCAAAATAGGTGATATAATAACCATTTCGTGTTCCTTAGCTAAGTTACTAAGAAATTTTGTACTCGGGCCACTAACAGCTTCCTCAGCAAAATCTTTCCATTTCTCTTTTTCTTGTGTACATAGAAAAAACGGCATTGACCAGGCTTCTTGTAAACAAAGGATACGCACATCTTCGGAAGCTGCGACTTTAATAATTTTCTTATTTTTATCGAATATAGCTTGTCTTTGTTGATTAATCGGTTTATCAGTAGGCAGAACAATTGAGTGCTGTATTAGACCTAACCTTAAAACATTAGGTTTTCTAACCTGTTCTGTTGCAGCGGAGAATGAATATGCAGATACATCAAAATTATATTTAGTACTCTCCTTCAGTGACGATTCTTTAAGTTTTAATTCACAATGATCCTCCCTTCCATAATAAATTCTATTAAATTCTTTTAATTGGTCGCCATTTAAACGTTTTTTAATAATATCGTCTAGAGAGTCCATGTTAGCGCTTAGAAAATAAATTTTACATAACACACTACGTAATAAGTATCGTTTGTGTCAGTATGCACCAAGTCGAGATTAAATTGAACTACAAGTATACTGATAGTACCGGTTAAAAACTTGATGTACTACAGCTATATTCAATAGTTGTTTGCATCTAGGTATGTTTATTTATAAGGGCACGTCCTAAAGCTACTTCAGGATAAAAATATTAAACATATAATTATTTAAAATAGAGAAACGATAAAAATCTTAAATATTTCATATAATTAACTATTTAATATAAAATAGATTGTCTTTATTAAAGAGCTTTGAATATAACATTTAAATGTTTTCATTTTTTTATTTAATCCTTACTAATATTATAAATGCGAAAGTAACTCTGTCTGTCTGTCTGTCTGTTACGCTTTCACGCCTAAATCACTGAACCGATTTTGATGAAATTCAGTATGAAGATAGAACTAAACTTGGGAAAGGACATAGAATACTTTTATCGCGAAAAAAATGATAGAGGGGGTTGAAATAGGGGATGAAAGTTTGTATGGAAGTTCCTTATTGTCAAACATAAAATCATGTAAGATTGTTTAACTGTTTATAACTTTGACACATAAACCACTTAACCAATTTTGACAAATAGTCTAGACCCTGGGAAAGACTATAGGATACTCCTTATCATATCGCGCGATATAACCGAATTTCACGCGGGCGAAGCCGCGGGCGGAAAGCTAGTTTAATATAAAATAGATAACTTGTCTTTATTAAAGAGCTTTGAATATAACATTTAAATGTTTTGAATTTTTTTATTTTATACTTATAATAATATTGTGTTATAAACTATTGTAAGCAAAATGTCCAAAAGAAGCAAATATTAACTTCATCATAAATATATATGATTAACATCTTAAATATATATAATTAGTAACTTGTGCGTACATCTTTACAGCTCCGTTTTGTCACGTACATCTAAATTTTGTTTACTAAGATAAGCTAAATATTTTTTCGTCTCAGTATTGTTTGAACTTATCACTAGGGGCTAAGGTCATGAAAGTTAGTGTAACCAACGCAAACAAACAGCGAGTATCCATCTTTAATACATGCAGTGTAACCGGTGTGGCTATTTAAAGGCGCGAACGATCGAGAACTATCAGTCTTTAACGTTGACACAGCAGCGGCCGGTAATAACTCTCAATTCGCAATGGACGGGGAAACGCACAGCCTAGAAGCCATTATTAACAACAACCTCAATGGTCGGGACCTGGATGAATTTAACAGGATCTACTACGGCCGTAAGGACCATTTGGAACTTAAAATTAAAGACTCATCTCTCGCCGCCGCTAAGGATAATGACTTCGACATAGCTGGATACGCATTCCCAGCGAAGAAAGAATCCACAAGACCACCCAGAATCGTCAAAGTAGGTGTCATCCAGCATTCTATTGCTGGGCCAACTGACCGTCCGATTAATGAACAGAAAAATGCAATTCTCGCTAAAGTTAAGAAAATTATCGACGTCGCCGGTCAAGAGGGCGTTAATATTTTATGCTTCCAAGAGTTATGGAACATGCCATTTGCTTTCTGCACACGTGAGAAGACGCCTTGGTGTGAGTTCGCCGAATCTGCTGAAGAGGGGCCTACGACACGTTTCCTTCGTGAATTGGCAATTAAATACTCAATGGTAATCGTTTCTTCTATTTTAGAACGAGATGAGAAACATGCCGATATTCTATGGAACACCACGGTCGTTATTAGCGATACCGGTAACGTAATCGGCAAACACCGCAAAAATCACATTCCAAGGGTAGGAGATTTCAATGAATCTAACTACTATATGGAAGGTAACACGGGACACCCCGTGTTCGCTACGCGGTATGGTAAAATAGCTGTGAACATTTGCTTCGGTCGCCATCACGTTCTTAACTGGATGATGTTCGGACAAAATGGCGCTGAAATCGTATTTAACCCCTCAGCTACGATTGCTGCGGACGCTGGAAGCGAATATATGTGGAACATCGAAGCTAGAAACGCTGCGATTACCAACTGTTATTTCACCGCAGCAATTAACAGAGTTGGATACGAAGAGTTCCCTAACGAATTTACGTCTGCTGATGGGAAACCAGCACACAAGGACTTGGGACTTTTCTATGGTTCCAGCTACTTCTCTGGTCCAGATGGCGTGAGGTGTCCAGGTCTCTCACGGACAAGAGATGGTCTTCTTATTGCTGAAATGGACTTAAACATGAACAGACAGATTAGAGACCGCCGTTGTTATTACATGACCCAGCGATTAGACATGTACGTCGACAGCCTACAGAAGGTTCTAGATTTGGAATTCAAGCCTCAAGTCGTACATGAAAATGAAAAGTGAACAGAAACACTTCGTATACAACTTCAATCTATGTATGTAAGGTAATTATTATCAGTGATTAAATTCAATATACTATGATATTTTATTAATAAAACAAAATATAAAAGTTTTTACAATATGTGTGTTTTTATTCTAATTTATGCTAATTTTAAAAATCTACTAAAACCAAGTTATATTCAATAAAAAAAATATTCCGATTATATTTTTAAAAGTAAATCATTGACAGTAAAAAGTTTAACATATCAAAATACGTGAAATATTAAAAATCATACATAATTTATATATCAATGTTGATAACATACCTACATTATAAAAAAAAAAAAAACAACAAAATAAGTTCCAAGTATTATATTAAGAAGTAAGCTTAAAGCTATTATTAAAAAGTTTGTCTCTTTCCATATTACATACCAGTTAAGCTGGACGGTATATAGTTTATACAACGACATAATATATGGTTATACTAGGTTATTGTACTAAGTTAATAGATTTCCTTTACAGTAAGTCATATTTTCTAGTTCATTAGAAACTTGTATCACATAATTGCTAACCCGTGATATATAATATATATGTAGAAACATATTTATATAATATATGTAATTATTAAGACCGCCAGCTCGTGAGATATAATTAAATTTGTTGCCATTGTCGTTTTCGCTCGTGTAAACGCAATGGTCCTGGATTCAAGTCTCACTGAGGCTGTTCTTTATATCTATAATAAAAAAGTAGCTTCATCCTGCATAGTAAGGTAATCACAAATAACCTGATGTCAGGATACTTCGTTCGCCACTTTTCGCACCAATTCAAGTCATGGCGTGTTATGTGGCGGAACTCAACGCCGCGCTTTGGTTTACCAGAGTGGTGAATTGTAAACAATTTAAATTTTATTATTTTTCCGTGTGGGAATCAAATCCGCAACCAGGACCGGTTACAGTGAGACGCTGTGCCAACGCGGCGATGGCCTTAGTGTATATTTTAGCCCACATTGATTTATCAATTAAGTATGTATATATTCTAATATTTTAGGTATTTTCAATACATTATATTATATATTCTGTACATATAAGTAATGTCATAGAGTAGTGACATATCACTAGGGCCTTCGTGCTTTTTTCTTTAAGTACGCGGCGAAGCCGTGAAGCTAAAACACATAGCGTGGCGGGAATTGCTTAACTGAAAGGAGCATATCATTATTTTTATAATTTTTACTTCTAACAATCATAAATATTTAGAAAAAATTATTATACCTACATATAAAGCATACATTACTGATTGACTGATAGACAACGTATAGGAGAAACAACTGATCATAAAATACCGAAATATCATATGAAGGCGTCTTGGGAACACTAAGAGAGAGGATTTCTAGAAATTTCTGTGAAAACACGATAAAACGGGGTTTTAGGTTTTATAGTCCATGCAAACGAAGTCACGGCGTACAGTTATATTCACGACATAAATATTCAATTGAAAACTAAGCTTATTCTATTAACGTACTGTTACTAATTAATATTTTATTATTGCGTAGTTAAAACAGATAGCTGTGATTGATAAATATTAAAATGCCTAGAAGCTAGATCTAGATTCTAGACCACATTGCTAGTGTAGGCAGCGAAATGAATGCCAATAAGTACAAACTGAAGTAAGATTAAACGTGCAAACTACATGCTAAGTATAATTAATGATTGAATATTATCATTGTGCAATAATATGTTTTTATTTCCATTGAGTAAGAGTAAAAGGTTTCTTTTTTTTTAATTTTATTTTAATGTAAGTATATGTAGTGGCTACCTAAATGACTTTATTTATTTCTTTAAAATATTATTTATTCTATTCTTTTTATACTACATAATTTGACTTCAATTGATATTTATATTATATAATTAATATCTCCTAAATTTAAAAATTGCACGAGTGACATTCGGTGCACGAGTAAGTTCGCTATTCGACTGGCGCTTGCCCTTTTGGTTTTTGTTTTAACAACCTTATTATAATAGTTTTCTAAATTTTCATAAACATGTGTAATCTTTTTTTGTCGCTAGCTATAGTCTATGAACAAAATCTGTGTTCTATTATATTTACTAAATTTTTTTTTTACTAGATTTTATCCATAGATTAATATATTATATTAATCTATGGATAAAATCTAGTGCCAATTTTAAATTTGCTACTAAGATAAATAGGTAATCTATTTAATTTAAGAATTATTATTTATAAAATAATAAGAAATCCGTAATTTTAACTTATTATCCCGTATTAATAAATTTGTTTTTTTATTGGCGTTTGTCAATTTACAGTTTACTCGTACATCTTCATAATCATACGATACGGAAAGTTTAATAAAAGAACGCGGAGTCAATATTTTATCAGAATGACAGTGATATTTTTAACACTTATTATTGTTATTTAACTCTATCGATGAGCATTTGTGTGTTGTTTCAAAGAACTCCTTTACACAAGTCCAAACAAACTAAACGTTTAAGCTAAATAAAATATTTACTTTTAGTTACTCCAAAATAATACTTTAACAGAAGTGAATTTGGGGCCAATTTTGGAAGCAGAAGGTAGTTGGTTGATAGTAGATGGTAGATGGTAGTTAACGAGAGCCTCTAAAGGGCTAGGGCCCTAGGTATGGGCCTCGTGTGCGCTCTTTTTCTTTCGTGAGGAAACCCATTTACGGGTACCAGCCTGATCGCGGATTCTGGCAGGTTATGTGGGATTCCCTAGCCAGTAGATGGTAGGCCAGCTGAATACCCACTAAATCCGTACTGAGCTCCTATATCGTCACTAGTCGAGGCCACGAGAACTCTCCGATCGTCTATAAGTGTTGGCGGCGGGAACCTGCAAGGCACATCGCGGATTCAAGGTTCAGGCTGGCTACACTTCCAGCGTGTGCTGGGCCATCTCAGGGCAAGACAAGGCCTCGTGAGCAGAGCATGAAGGAACAGACGAAGCAAGGTAAATTTCTGAAGATATTTTTTTAATCTGCGATATTAGTCAATAATTATTATTTGCGATTATTGGAATACGATAAACATTTTCAACATTGTCAATAATTTTTTTAATAAATTTCAATATACAGACCAAGGTTTATAAAATCAAGGTTTCAACGCTTGAACCGAGCCTCCAGCCAGTCTCAAAATAAAACAAATATAAAAAAAGAGCATCACTAAAAGCCCGCGAAACTGAACATTATAATTCTGGTGTAATTTTCTCACTCCGAGAGATGTCGCTAATGTGTCGCTCTCGCGAGTGTCGCTCCATCTAGTCATTGTTGAGACAAATTTACCATTGAACATTATAGAACTTTATTTTATTGCAATAAGGTATATTTTGGCTTAACACGTGGTAAGATAACGTGGTTAGTTTTGTAGAGCACTTGTGGAGTTGCAGCCCGTGACATCCATTACGATAATGATGTGTTTTTCGGTAGGGATGTGCGTTTTTATTCGTTTTTCCTGTATATTGCTAAATTAATTTAATATTTAGGTAAGTATAAAAGTTAAATTCATGGTATCAAAACGAACATGGTGTAGTTTTATAAAACTATCTATAGTTTTCGAATTATTATTTTATTCCCATAAAACATCTAATAATGTAATGAGTGAAAATGCTTGTTCAATTACTATATTATATTTATCAGCAGTAAGATTTAATATATCATTATAATTTAGAAAATATAAGCTGTGTCCATAATTTTTAAGCCTTCGTACCAGCCCTGAAGACAACTAGGTCGACTGCGGGCGGAAGTCACCGGAGCACTCGCTAAATGCAGCAGCCCTGATAGGTGCTTCATCTCACTTCCAAGCTTAGGTGTTTTATACCCTAAGTATAAGTACTTGGTCTTACGCAAATTATAACACGATTTAATATTTAATATGCGTATAATATTAAATGGAATATAAAAATATTTTTTTTGAAGTAAGTATCATTTAATTTATAGAAAATATACTTAGAACTAATTATACTGAGGCCTGTGGTGGCGCAGAGGAATAAGCGTGTGACAGTGAACGCGACAAGTTCTGGGTTCGATTCCCACTTCAAGAAATGAAAATATCAATAATGGTATCAAGGCAAAGCGCGGCATCGAGTTTCACCACTCTGCAATGCCTCAATTTGGCGGAAAGTAGGGGACGTAAATGTTAAGAGAACGCGAACGAAAAGTGTCTTATAACTAAGTTCTCTGGATCCTTCAGCCTACTGCTATGTGCGGGAAACAGCGTGAAGCTAAAAAAATATATACTTAGTTAAACAAGACATGTCCGTCCATATTTGGTATGAAGGAAGAGACTACATGGTGTAGTTGGAATATTTGGTAGAATGTGGGATGGTCGTGAATTCAATTACTACTTGTAGGAAATTTTATATTTAAAATATTTTCGTTAACCGTATTAGACGAAGTGTTAAGTTGACTGACGACTTCATTTTTTTGGTTCTTTATGCTTACGTGATTTTTATAATATTATTTCAATTATTTTATAAAATATATTTTTTATAATTGGTTTAGCAAAACACGCTAGTCATATATGAATATTTATATGGAAAAGTTTTATTTCCTTAAGAGATAGATACCTACCAGGCTGTTTTTTTTAACTTCACACTGTATCCCGCATATAGCAGGGTAGGCAGAGGGAACCTGAGATCCTAGTGTTAAGACACTCCATTCTCTTACAACAATTCCGTTCCCCACTTTCCGCCGAATTGAGGCATTGCGTGCTGAGTGGCGGAACTTAACGCCGCGCTTTGCCTTGTTACCAAACCCAAGAAATGAAAATACTAAATTTTACATTTACCTAACAGGCTGTAGTATTGTTATATGTAATTTATAAGTATGAGTGCAAAGTATTGTTTACTTTTTTCATTATAAGTTTGTCGATATTACTAAAAATTGTATAGAAATATTAAAAATTATCATTAAAATTATGTAAGTATCCCTTATACTTTTTTTAAAACACTCATCAGCTCTTAGTAACAGAAATTTTAAATAATAGAGAAATAAGGGTATTTACAAAGATTTCGCATAATATTTACATACATTTTTAATGTTAATTCAAGAAACAAGGAAAATGTACGCGATATTCTACACAACTAAAGATATAGGTATTTTATGTTATAACTACTAACTACTACATTAGAGTGTTTGCCGAACATGTTATAGATGTAATAGTTGACACAACGAAATCATTTGAACCGAAACTTTTCTAAAATGGTAACTTAGATTGTTTCAAGAGTAATTAATGGTTTTTTTAAAAAAGAAAATTGACTTCAAACAAACTCAAAAACTTCAAAAAATGCAGTAAAAAGTAAAATTATAAATTGCTTAAAATTTCTCTTGAGATCTTAACTAAATTTAAATGAGATCACATCAATAGCTCTGGCTAAAATTGTTTCACCTTGTAAAAAGTTATGCAGTTATCATACATAAAAATACAGTCTTATTGAGAACCTCCGTTTTTGTGGAGTTGGTTAAAATTATGCACTAATTACCTTCATAATTACAAAAATACTTAAATACAGTAAAAATACTGTACAGAAGCCACGTGTTATAATAAAAAAAATGGCCAAATACGATTAAAAAGATAATAATTATGGCAGCTTGTTTTTGCAATTTGTAATTAAGGCCATTACGTTTTTAGAAGAAAGATGGCCGCACTACCGTTTCCGGTGGGACTTTTTAATTTTTCATTTACGGTCGACGATTTCAATTTTTCTGCTAATTTCTCATTTAACTTTGCGGCACGTTTTGCTCTGGGGCTTACTTTTTTATAATAATTAGCAAGCGCGTTAGATTATGTGACTTAATTAAATATACATTTTTCCCTATTCTTTTCTTTCTTTCCTTCCCTTATTTTTCCCTCCAAAATATGTGTTATATAGGTATGTTTTGTATTTTTGATTAACTTTATGACGTCAGAATCTCCCCTTAATATTAATGATACACATGTTTATGTTTGAGAAATACTTACACAATATTAAAATGACAAATATAGTACAATTATTTATATGGTGCGTTTAGGTGGGGTTGAAAATTATAGTTAGCCAAGCCAGTAAATTTAGAAAAGCCGATGTATATTTAGGGAAGCCGGTATAGAATGTAAAGGTATTTAGTGATTTCACTATCGAATTTTGGCGATAAACCAAGTTGTATGGACGCCGCGCCATTGGTATTTATATTCATTGTTCTTTTAAAGCATTTTTGTTTTGAATATTTTTAATTAACAGGAAAAACTGAAGAATCGCGTAACCGAATGAATTGTAGGTATAAATCAACTACGTAGCTTAGATGTTACATAAATGTATAAATTAATTCATTCATACTACGAGATAAGAATATTATGTTAGTGGTATTTAATTAAACCATTAAATGAACCATACATTTATAAGCATTTGACATGTCACGTACATTACTTACAGATAGAGAAGAACAAAGTAAATAAAGTTAGTTTAAGTTATATTCCAAATTACTTCTACTTATGTATCTATTTATTGTTTATTTTTATGAAAAATCATTTTATTAATATAATTTAAAAATTCAAAATAACACAAAATATTGTCGCCATCAGCAAAGTTATTGTATTATTGTAATTTATTTATTCATATGTGTCTTTATTATATAATATACATAGCTTCACGATGTATCCCGCATATAGCAGGGTAGGCTGAGAGAACCTAGTGATAAGACACTCTGTTCCCCACTTTCCGCCGAATTGAGGCATTGCGTGCTGAGTGGCGGAACTTAATGCCGCGCTATGCCTTATTACCAAACCCAGGAAATGAAAAATTCCAATTCCTGGAGTGGGAATCGAACCCGCAACTTGTCGCGTTTACAGTCGCACGCTTGTGCGTCTGCGCCACGACAAGCGTTTATATAAAAAAATAATCTTTTCTTGCTATACAGAGTGTAAGTTAATGGTTCAATGGTGGCCCACTAGCGAAGGACCTCATTTTCTATCCATTTTACCAGGACATGTAAGGAATCTTTAGCAATTTTCAGTAGTTCAGCGCATTTATAGGAAAAAAAGTATTTTTTTTGTAGAAAACTGGCAAATACATTCTAACTATATGTATTTAATATCTCTATATGTATTTAATTTTGTAATAAATATAACGCCTCTCGTGACGCGGAGGCACAACCGTGCGACTGTAAATGCGACAGGTTGTGGGTTCGATTCCCACTCCAGGAAATGTAAAATTTAGTATTTTCATTGGGCTTGGTAACAAGGCAAAGCGCGGCGTTGAGTTCCGCCACTCAACACGCAATGCCTCAATTCGGAGGAAAGTGGGGAACGGAATTGTTGAAAGAGAATGGAGTGTCTTACCATTAGGTTCTCAGGTTCCCTCTATCTACCCCGCTATATGCGGGATACAGCGTGAAGTTAAAAAAAAAATATGTATTTAATTTTCTAATAAATATAAAGTTTATTAAAAAATTAAATGTTAACGACAATGTTCAGAGGTTGTAACGAAAAGACGTACCTAGTCGCGATTTTTTTTCATATCCATCCTAAAAAGATTCATTGCAACCAACACCTGAAATATTTCACCTGGTTATATAATATTTCACCAAAGATGTTGTACGACAACATCTTTCAAAATGTAAATCAAAAGGCAGCTAAAAATTCTTTAATTTAGAATTTTTATACAAATCTTTATCTGGCTGTACTGAGAGATTGATAATATGCAATTACTACATTTCACTCAAGTGTCGATAAGTTATCTTTTTTTCTTATTGGGTTTATTAGCTAACAACACAAGGTCTGTATATTTTTGAACTAACTTACAACGGATTTTTTTATATTAAATAAAGTCAAAAATATAATGTCCTAAAATACCTATATCAAAGCAATATGAGGTACCAAATTGAACACAGGTGTGTCGTCACTTTTCAAAATATGTGTGTAAGTAGATATTCTAAATTCTCCCCACGTTTTACAAGCCTCGTTTTATTAGAGAACTCAAAGTATGGGGGCTCACATATTTTGTTCCTAAAGTAGGTTAACTATAGACAAATTAGTTTAAAATTGTTAGAAATATTTTTTTTTTCTATTTCTAGTCAAGTTGTTGTATTGTTGTTATCCGTATTCTTCTATACGATTTATCTTTTCGACTATAATAGCAAAGAAAAAAAAGCAAATAAGAAAAACTTAATAATTAATTAAATAACGGAATGTTTAACGTTGTTAAAATAGTTATTATAATTTAAATCCAATGAAGATTAAAATAATTGAAATCGAAAAACCTGATAACTGCAGCACAAATAGATAGTAAAATATTTGTATTTAGATTTGAAACCTTTGAATACAAGGAAAATACTGAAATTAGTGTAAAAAAGTCATAGTTATCGTATCCACGCGCGTCGACGTGTTCAGTTTCATTTCCTGCACCCCGTCGCGTCCGTGCAGAGGTTTCCCAATGAATTGAAAAAAAATATACCACTATTATGCCAACTTGATTTGACTAAGGACAGAGAAATGTGTTGGTACTTTATTCTATAATTAATATACATTTTTTGCTTATAATATTTTAGCTTCACGCTGTATCCCGTACATAGCAGGGAAGTCAGAGGACAACAAAAGTGTTAAGACACTCCGCCCTCTTTTAACATTTCCGTTCTCCACTTTCCGCCGAATTGAGGCATTGCGTGCTGATTGGCGGAACTTAACGCCGCGCTTTGCCTTATTACCAGAGTGATATTTTTCGTATATCATTTAAAGCTTTACTTCAAAAGACAGATCAAACAGCTAATGTGAAATGTGTGTAATGCGATTTAAATCCTCGGCAGCATTTACTAGCAGCCTAACTCGCTATATAATTATAGCTTAAAAATTTGGTTCATAATATAATATTATAAGGTTTTATTAGGATTATATTGTTTATTAGTATGAATTAAATGCAAGCAATATTTAAGCCAATTGTCGGTAGCTCATTGAACTGAAATATTGCAATACAGTATCAGTGGAATAGTACATAGCGCGAATGCATAGCAGTCTACCTGATTTTACGATGAATTAACCAATCAACCCCAGATCTGTACAAAACCATTTTTAAAACTGATATTAAAAAATATTGAAATTCTATTTTTTGGATAATACGTAGGTATACTGTAAAAAATTGTATATTATAGTTTTTTAAAGTGAAAATAGTTGTAAAATCGGCTTAAACCATGTCGGTTTTTAGATATTCTATATTAATTACATATCAAATTGTATTATTGTAATTACCAAATAATAAATAAAAAAATATAATCAGTATTGTTTTTGCATATGCTTGCTTGTAAATGATAAGTAAGTCAATGCCCTATGAATAAAGATTTGAGGAGCCTCACGCTATAATCTACTTACAGGATGGTAGCCAGTAGGAACCAGAGAACCTAGTGTTAAGACAATCATTTCTCTTTTTACATTGCCGTTCCCCACTTACCGTAGAAGTAAAGCAATGCGTGCTGAGTGGCGAAAATCAACGACACGCTTTAATTTGTTATCAGAACGAGAAAATGCAAATACTAAATATTTTTTAATATTCTCATTTCATGGAGTGGGAATTGAATCCACAACCTGTCTCGTTTATACTCGCACGTTTGTGCCTCTTCGCTACGACAGGCCTGATTTGGGGAGAAAGGTTGTATTCAGCTTTTATTTTAAAATAACTCTAATAATATTAAATTACTAAACGTTATTGTAAGTATGTTGTTAAAGATAAATATATTTGTAATATTTATTGACTTAGTAACAATGTAAAATTATGTAACTGTTCTAAATTATATAGAATCCGAGTTAGAATAGACTGTAAATTTTGATATATTTCTTTTTTAATTTTCCCTCTCGTCAGCTGTCTATGTTCCGTATAGTCGTCGGCAAATTGAAAAGCACACTCGAAAACCCCTTTAGTGTGACATGAAGGCTGTACAATGGAGAATACACCCCACCGGGTTTTATCGTTTTAAAAATTGACATTGCGGAAACTGAGGCGCGCACATGTGTATTGCCTTGAGTGTTATAAAAAAAACCGTTTTATTTGTCACCATATGAATTTTCTTATATTTCACATATAAAATATCATGGATATCGCTGTGGTGCAGTGGGCCGGTTGTTACGTTCGCTTGAGGCTCAAATCATAGCTGCATTTAAAAAAAAAATAAAAAATAAATAACGGAATTGTTGAAAGAGAATCTATTCTCTAAAGACGCTCTAGCGTCTTAACACTAGGTTCTCTGGTTCCCTCTGCCTACCCCGCTACATGCGGGATAAAGCGTGAAGTTGAAAAAAATATATACCTATATATATAAATCTAAGATAGCTTATTAAATATTACATAAGAATTTACTAACTTAAATCTATTTCATTTTAGCTATACCCTATTATAATTTGATAATATGTAATTGTAGAAAAACAAGACCACACAAACAATTATTGTCCATTTGATTTATTGTTTATTATCTATGTTTATCGACATTTGGTTTAAAATTCAAAGGTTATCAGTTATATATATATGAGTTTATTGAATTTTTTGTAAGAATTTCGTTTACATAAAAGTATTATGTGTATGTTTTCCTGTAAGAAAATGTCAATTTTGTACTACAGGATGAGCAAGTTGGTTACATATATATATACATATATACATAGCTTCACGCTGTATCCCGCATATAGCAGGGTAGGCAGAGGGAACCTAGTGTTAAGACACTCCGTTCCCCACTTTCCGCCGAATTGAGGGATTGCGTGCTGAGTTGCAGAACTCAACGCCGCGCTTTGCCTTGTTACCAAACCCAGGAAATGAAAAAGTCCATTTCCTGGAATGGGAATCGAACCCCAACCTGTCGCGTTTGTAGTCGCACGCTTTTACCTCTGCGCCACGGCAGGCGTTAGTTAGTTAGGCGTTGGTAATATAATAAAATAATATTACAGAGATGAACAAAAATATAAGAAGAGAGAGAGATGTAAGAGAGATAAGATGTTCTATATACTTATTACAAAAGGGTAAAAAGCATTTTCCATGTTTATATTGTTAAAAATATAAAACTATGCGAAAGCTACTCCATCTTCGCGCGTCTACGGGCGTCTTAAAAGCCCATTTTGCATAGATTTTTTTAATATTGGGAAATAGACTACAGATATTCCATGTTAGATACTATTTATACACATAAAAATATTTATTATGTTTTCATAAAACAAAAGAAATGTATCAAAATGTTAATCAAAATATTAGTGAAGAAATAAGATATTACACAGCGCTTTCTATGGTGGCGACAACAAACAAGCAGAAAAGTGCAATAATTGCAATTAGGACGTCATAATTGGATGGGTCGCGGGATGGGGGCCGTAATTCGATAATACAGTGTGATGGATCACAGCATAAAACTTGTATAAAACAATAACCTACCGCTTTCTGTATGAGGTTACTCAATATAAAAGAAATTCAAAATATATTATTTATATAAACTAATTTAAAAAATGACACTGAATTTTAAAAGCAAGTATCTAAATTGATAATTTGCTATGTTTTTATGGCAGGAGTTATATTTAACTTAAAATGTTATTTTTACCATATATGCGATGAAAAATATTTTTAATACATACATATAATAACGAAACTGCTATAGTACTTTTTTTTTAACTTCACGCTGTATCCCGCATATAGCGGGGTAGACAGAGGGAAGCAGAGAACCTAGTGTTAAGACACTCCATTCTCTTTCAACATTTCCGTTCCCCACTTTCCGCCGAATTGAGGCATTGCGTGTATAGTAATTATTAAACCATTTTTTTAAATTGCTAGTCTAAAATGTAAGTCTAAGACTTACTAAAATCTTCGAATGCAATTTCAACGTTTCAAATGGGGGAAAGCTTTATAATCAAAGTAAATAATAAAATATACAAATGACATTTAAGTAGATATAATATATATATAAAATTTGATTTCTCATGTAGGTATAGTTGATCACCCCCGCGGGTGCTGTATGTCATGCACGAGGGCTCGCCTTTGGACAGTTTAAATTTAGAGTTAGATCATCCATTTCGAAAATGGCAGAAAAAATATTGGTGAGAAAAATGACCAATTCAATTATTATTTCTTATAATTATATTTCAACTTCAGAATTATAAAAGGTTGTTCTTTTTTAATATTTAAGGGACATCGTGGCAGAGTGGGAACGCAGTTACGTCTTATTATAAAAGCGATATGTTGTGGGTTCGATTTCCACTCGCGGTTATATTTAAATTACTTATGATGTGGCACTTCACGAATTTGCAACACCAGATTAAAAAAACAGAGTGGCCGTTCGGTTTAAAATTCACCACACAATGTCCTTATAATGTAGATAACCGAGCAATGTATCTATAAGCCTCTATGCCTATATTCTGTAAAAAAAACCCATGAAAATGCCAAGAAAATTAAAAATTAAACAACACGCATATATCAGTCCACTACTCCTTAGGGAATATCAGAGGCAAAGGGCATGGCATTTGGCTAGAGTTCACGACCTTTCTAAACGATGCCAGAAAGGGCACAAACTTCATAAAATAATGTGGTCTTCAAGTGACATTTTTCTAGGAAAGCACATATTAGGAGATTTTACTGTTTATATTATAGTTCATAAGGAGCCTTATGAACACATAGGAACGTTATCAATTATCTTTCCTTATACGTGTGTCAAGCAAAGAGAACCTAGAGAACCTAGAGATCCCAATTGACTATTCATGAAATTTTAAGCTTCGTCTTGCTTTATGACGTCTATAGGAAACGTACGAGGCGATTTAAGAAATAAAACCAATTTTTAAACATACATTCGCAGACATTAAAACTATCTGATGTTACATGCGCATGCGCAAATCTGGTTAAGAACAATGGGCAAAACTGGAATTAGTAAATAACCCCATGATATTTGACTATTCAACAAGCATTCAAAAATGTTCCCTACAAGGCCTTGCGCAACATAAAATTTTAAATAGTCGCCCTTAACAGCATTACAAGAATCTCTATTAAACCAGGATTATCTTCATAAATCGCGAATTTCGTCTGCAAAGTAATAATTTCGAATCATTAACTTGATTTTGTTGAAGCTGTAAAACATGACCAATTATTCGTGACCTTTCTTGGTTTTGGAAGTTTTGAGACAAATGTTATGAATGGTTTATGTTCGATGCATTTCAACGAGAGGTCTACTTGTTCTGGTCGAGAATTTATTATTTTATTCGGATGTTATCTTAGTAGCCAGCAATAAGAGTTAATTTTGAGGGGAAAGAACAACCCTTTTAGGTTTTGTGGGTAATTAACAACACCTGTGTTAATAGAAATATTCTTGTATGTAAACATAATATAATGTAGTCAGTTTAAGGAGTTTTATATAAAGCATTATATTTCTTATCGGCAAATCTGTTGAGAATGACAATCAAATTGTTTATCATTACCATGTTAAACGAAACTGTTAAAGAGAATTTAGTGTTTCGGAGACTGCTCCTTGGATAGCGGAAGTCTTTACAGTGTTAATTCCAGCCAAAACGGGGAAACAAAAGTATTATCAATAAGCATGCATGACCTACTAAGTGAAAATTGAATCAGAACCACGATGTAAAGAGAGAATCAGACGCTTTTTACTTTACTCATTTATTTTTACCATACTAATATTATTTTATTATTATTTTTTTACTTTAAGGAATACAATATTTATTTATGGATTAAAGACATGATTTTAATAGAATTATGCCTTTTTAGAGCTTCCGAAAGTGAAATTTATATTAGAATTATAAAGTGACATTAGTCTAAACGGTTGACATTTATCCGATTGTACACAAAGGGGTCAGGGGGTTGCAAAGTAATCGCTAACTCGACTGTGAATATCTGCGGTGAGCAAAAAACATCAAATAACACTTTATTCGGTAAAGGGGCGAGACTACTTCTCATTAACCGGTTCCAAAAAAGGAAGATGGATCTTCTGCCTTTCAACACAAAATTAACTTATCCGGGTGGTTTTTTTATATGTGTACAATATTAGTAGTAAGTTTTCTAGTTAGTCACGTTTAAAATCTTAAGCGCCATATAAATGAAAGTATTTTATTCTATTGTACACATTTATTGTAATTTATAAACATTTCTACAACTTGATTAGAAAATTGTATGTCTTAACTTGTCATAAGTGTATTAATTGACACCAACTCGCATTATCTTTTAAAAATGTATGTTAAGATTTTCCCCTTCTTTTTGATTGATTTTCCTTTATAAAGGTGTCCCAAAATTAACGCAAGATTTGACTTTGCCGCCATTTGCTATTATATTCATTATTCATTCGCTATTAAAAGACTAAAATGGCATTTTCTATTTAATACAAATCTTGCGTTAATTTTGGGACATCCTATATAACATAAACTAAAGAGATTTAAGTATCTATGCCTTGATGTCTTTAAAAACTATAAATTTAGCAACGTTACGATCGCTTATACATCGAAATTTGGGAGTTACATGAGTAAATATTTTTTATAGCGACAATTTGGCAGAACTCAACGCCGCACGTTGTTGTTATCATCAGAAAGAAAATAAAATAATTATATAAAAACTCCTCTGAGTGGGAATCGTAACAATCAATCATAAATATTATTAAAAAATCATACTTTTCATATTACATATAATTAGTTGGCTAAATAAAAAAGAACATTACCGCCCTAGATGTTTACGTATTTACATACATATAAACATAAGTAAAAGAATCGTAACCGCGATTAAGAGTGACAATCTGCAAAGTAAATTGAAGGAGCTTTGACATTCCTCGGTCGGAACTCCGAGTACATTCCGGAAACTCCTTGGAAACCAACTTAGGGAAATGTCACATGTAGTGATGTCTTGAGACGTTTTGATACTTATGTATTTCTTTTTTAGCACAATATATTAGTTTGTATTTTTTTTTTCAGCCTCACGCTTTATCTCACATAGCAGCGTGGGCAGAAAGAACCTAGTGGCTTATCAGAGAGAAAAAAAAATTAAAAAGTAATCGCTCCCCCGGCTGGCAATAGAACCAACATCGACTCAGATATATTTTAGTTATGTCATAATTGTTATTGGATAGATATATTTTGTGTTTTTTATATTAATCTGTTCATAAACAACGTAAATTATTATAAGATTATACAAATACATATATGTATAATTTATATAGGAGTATTTTTTTTCAACTTCACGCTGTATCCCGCATATAGCAGGGTAGGCAGAGGGAACCTGAGAACCTAGTGTTAAGACACTCCGTTCTCTTTCAACAATTCCGTTCCCCACTTTCCGCCAGATTGAGGCACTGCGTGTTGAGTGGCGGAACTCAACGCCGCGCTTCGCCTTGTTACCAAACCCAGGAAATGAAAAGTTCCATATCCTGGAGTGGAAATCGAACCCACAACCTGTCGCGTTTACAGTCGCACGCTTGTGCCTTTGCGCCACGATAGGAGTATTTATCTACATTTAAATACGTCAACAACACAACAAATATCAAATGAAATAAAAAAATACCTGAAAATCACAAGAATACCAAGGCACACTATAAATGCAAATGGCACCCGAACAATAATCACAAAAGTAAGCGATACGCATAAAAATATAGCAAAAAAAAACGCTTTCCACTCTCCCGAGGGCCGAGATTTAACATATCTAATGCGATTTGCGTGTTCGCTCACACCTTGACGACTGTCTGTAATCGTTTTAAGACGTTGTTGACTTGATACCACCAGGTTTTTAAAGAGGGTTTGTACGTACACTTTATTTGGGAGGCAGATTTGGAGGTATCGTGATGAATAAATTGAGTATGTAAGGAAAAATTGTGGAATGTCTTCGGAATTTTGTTTTTGTTTAACTGTTTTTCAGTGGAATTCCACGTAATCGAAGAAATCTAAAATTTTAGTAAAACTCTTAATAAGTTATGTTTGCTTTTTTTAGCTTCACGCTGTATCCCGCAAATAGCAGGGTAGGCAGAGGGAAACTGAAAACCTAGTGTTAAGATATTCCGTTCCCCACTTTCCGCTAAATTGAGGGATTGCACGCTGAGTGTCGGAACGCAACGCCGCGTTTTGCCTTGTTACCAAACCCAGGAAACGAAAATACTACATTTCCTGGAGTGGGAATCGAACCCACAACTTGTCGCGTTTACAGTCGCACGCTTGTGCCTTTGCACCACGACAGATCTTAATATGTTTGGATTAAAAATGACTTAATAGGAAAGGTCGCAGTCAGAGAGGTTAATTAAAGAGTAACTGACATTAAGCCCTAAAATAGGAACATAGGAACTAATTTCTTTTCATTTTGTACTTTGGCGAAGTTCATAAATTAATGAATGAATGATAAATTGTCAGTAACATTCCACCATATAATCAATATCGATATAATTGTAGTTACAATGAAACAGTTAATATCTACATATAACAAATTATCTCAAGACACGACATTAAGATGCCATTATGAATACTAAGTCATGAATACTAACATTACACTGTGATATCTTAAACATCTTGATTACTGTAACTGTAGTTCCTGAATCAAATAACCACGCCATCCTTTTCCCACTTATAGATAAATGTCCAAGAGGAAGAAGGAGGGAAGCACTCGAAATTAGTATGACTGTCTGGATCGTCCGCGGTAGATTTATACGCTCATTTGTAAATAATGAAGGCGCCACTCATTGTGATGGGAGTTCCATTGTAGGCGACCTACCACTCCCCTTGGACAGGGCTGTGCCTAATAGATGGCAAAATACTAACTAATAAAATTATAGGAAATATACAGAAATCTACATACTGGAATAATTTAAATCTTACAATTACATACCTTACCTATGTATGTATGCCTCAATCTGGCGGTAAGTGGGGAACGGATTTGTTGAAAGAGAACGGACTGTCTTAACACTAGGTTCTCAGGTTCCCTCTGCCTACCCTGCTATATGCGGGATACAGCGTGAAGTTAAAAAAAAGAAATCTATGTATTAGCGGGATAAACACGAACCTACTAAAAGACTCCATTTTTTGGTATTTTCCCACGAAAATATAAGTACTTCATGTAATAGCCACATATTGTAACATGTAATAGTCACAAAAAAGATTCCTATGAAGAGAAAATGAGCTCATAGTTTGTATGTAGTCAATCGTCAATATAATGTATCAATTGCGCCAATAATTAATTGGCGCAATTGCGTAATAAGCATTTCAAAATATGTGAAACTTTGATTTTAATTGAATTTCATGACGCACCTTTTTAGTATTGCAAGTGATTTAGCTAAATAAGCTACGCATTTACTTAAAGGCCATTTTTGACATGATTGTTAAAACTTAACCCTTGTTACAATAAAACCAAAATTTCATGCTATAATTACCTAATATACTATAATATGCTGTCCAAGAATACTATAATGATGTCAATGTGTGGAATTAAAGGCTGTTGACGCACACCCGGGAGGCTCATTATAGTTGTATATTTATTGTAAACATTTTATTTGAAAAGAGCAACTGTTGAGTTTCTTGCCGGTTTTTCTCAGCATAACTGCCTTCCGAGCCGGTGGTAGCTTCCGTTAGGACTGACACGACTGACACCTTTGTAAATTGACGATTCGAAAGTGCTTGTGCCTACTTGAATAAAGAATATTTAGATTTTGAAAATAACTTGTAATAGGAAGTTAGTATAAATTTGAAAACGCCAACCCTACACGAGGGCCAATTACTTAAAGTCAGTATGCAGATTCACAACTACACCTGCTATTGTCCAACAGAATGTATCGCTTAATTCCTCGCCCTCTGTTACTGAATAGCTCTTACTTCTGAGTTTAGTGGAAAATGGGGTTATGTAGAGCACTTCTCTCTATTAGCAAATGCTTCTGAAAAGAATATTTAAGTATGTACTATACTACTGTTTTGTAAGTGTCAAATGTAAGGGAAATTATGAACTTTGTAATTGTTGTATGGTTTTTTTTTCTGTTTTTTATAATGACTATATTTTTTAATTAAAGAATAATTTATAAAGTATGTTTATCATTTACTAATGATATAAATTAATGATTGAGAATGACTTTCTACCTACCCTGCTATGCGGGAAAAGAACGGAATGCTTGTATGCAGAAAGATTTTTACAAGGTTTCCTATAAAGAGATTATTAAAGCATAAGAAGATAATTTGACACAGTTTTAGTGTGTGTGTGATTTGTTACGAACACTATACTAATGAGAAAGAGTATGGAATTTGGCATAGTTCAACTTTATATGGGAGAGGAAGAGCAGAAAGGCAATATTATTTATACTAAATGCTTAAAAAAATAATTATAAAATATATATTATATACACGTAGTTATATGTATAATATTTACGATACGTATTCATAATACATACACTTTTATATTAATTGACATACGAGTTGCTAAGGCAAAGCATATTTCACGCTTTAACGGGAGCACTAGTTAATAAAAAGGACAAAGACATCAAATCATTTTAATAAGCAATGACATATATATCCTAATTTTATTACAAAATATTCCATATATAATTAGGTAAACTCGTTTTGACTTATCTCAAGGAACAGAAGACATTTTTTTCCTTTTGTCCATTTTTCTAAGAAATAGTTCTTAATATATAAAATACCTCTTTACCATCCACGTACAATCTATAATGCAAACACCAAACAAATATTGAATGCCCAATGCCCATCTCATACTAGTTGACCGCAGTTAATTGTTATGAGGACAGTCTCCACGTCACCACAGCAGAGCCGCGGGCGAGCCCCGGGAATTTCATTATAGGCCAGCTTGTGGCTGGATTAGAATGCCGACCATTGTTCATTGAGTTATAGCATAGCCTGCTATTGGCGTAATAGAAGTCGCTGGTGATATTGAGATGAGAGAATTTCGACAAATGTTCCTATTTTTTGGTATGGGCTTTTTTATTTTAGAAAGATAGTGTGTTATTTAACTTTTTGGATATTTTTTTGTTAAAAACCGGTATAGATATTTATAGCGACATTATTGTCGTTATTATAATTTCATGGAAAGCCATAGTTGTGTATACATTATAATTATTGATTTTGGCGGAAAGTGGGGAACGGAATTGTTGAAAGAGAATGGAGTGCCTTAGCATTAGATTCTCCGGTTCCTTCTACCTACCCTGCTATATGCGGGATACAGCGTGAAGCTAAAAAAAAAGAAGAAAAGAAAAATATTTTAAGATTTTCGACTTCTTACTTTGTAGAATTTCACTTTTTCGATGAAGCTAAATAATGCACATGGTACAACTAGATCAGTTACGTAGGATTTGATTCATTAAGTGCCGTTAGACAATTTACATTCCCATTCCCATTGTATGTGTCATAGATATAAAAAAATGCCAAATCATTCCAAAGCGCATACTCTTTTCCAATAGGGGAAAAACTGTCGCTTAGCTAAAGTAATTTTTTTTTAATATTATAACTAAAATAACATATACCAATACTTTAAACTTGAAAATATTTGTCACTACTTCAAAATATATATATTTTTATAAAAGAACTGGTTTAGGTTTCCTCACAATTAACTGCAACATGGCCAGTTTCAAGCTTAAATTGGCTACGATTGGTCCTCTTAATGGTTTGAAATATGCAACCAGATGCAAGGAATAGTTTAATGCTATTGAGAATTACATTTAACTTTGATTTTGGGTTTAGAATATTTTTTACTACTGTGTCAAGTTATTTAATTGTTCTTCAATTTCTTGAATAGAATGAATTTGGGGCGTTTTAATATAAGATATATTAAAATATGCTACAATTTAATTACTTTAAGAAAGAAATTATACTCGTAAGATTAATGAATTGTATTGTTTTCGGATATCGACACGTGTGGAAATTTCAAGAATATCTGACGGCTTTTCTTACACATTGTTAGGTAGAACTGAATTTAGTAGAGGTTAATAAAATGTACTGAAAAGGTTTTGAACTTGCTGCTTGTTACCCTCATCTTATTTTTAGGTTATCATTATAGAGCTAGCTTATATTACCTGAAATGCAGCGGTAGATATTACTTAGTTGAAGTTTATATTAGCTCTGATTTGCCCTTTGTACCTGTAAAGAATATAGGAATAGGGGTCACCTCTGGATTAAGGTCTATGTGACATAAATAATTAATATCGACCTTCAAATCATCTTAAAATTGTAATTATTTGTAGTATTTTAGATGATTAATACGTGAAGGTAAAAAGAAATATTCCTTATAATAATTAAATTTACTGATAAAAGAAATGTATTATCGTTCAGCTCAAATTAGTTCAAAGACGATTCATCTTAAAACATATGCAACTAATTTGTTCATAGCGCATGCACTTGAAAGTTTTTAAGACAATTTATGACTACTGATACTGCTGATACATATTGTAAGCAGTGTTGAAGATATTTTAATATTTATTCTGGCCATAGCTTAAAAAATATATTAAAGAAAAAATGTGTATTATTGGGAAATCAAAAGTATATAATATTTGATAGAAATAAAATCATATCAGCCCCAAATCTCTTTGTTATTCATAAGTTTGTTAAAAAGTATTGTCCTTTTTTGTTTTTTTATTGTATTTATTATACACCATTGGCATTTTATATACCACTTGGCGCAGAGGCACAAGCGTCTGTAAATGTGACAGGTTGTGGGTTCGATTCCCACTCCAGGAAATAGAATGGAAAACGCTGCGTTGAGTTCCGCCACTTAGCACGCAATGCCTTAATTCGTCGAAAAGTGGGGAACGGAGTGTCTTAACACTAGGTTCCCTCTGCCTACCCTGCTATATGCGGGATACAGCGTGAAGCTATGTATGTATTATACACGGCATATTTAGAGTAGTTTTGGCATTATAATTATAATTATAATATTATTTTTTGTTTATTGTATAGTATAGGTTACATTACTTTACCTCCCCCGTAAGGTAAAAGTCCTATACGATTTTCCAACTCTTTCCTCCTGACAGTAAATCGATATCATGTTTCGTCGCGAAGGGAGTTCTACACAAGGGCATAGTATATAACGGTCTATATATCACGTATGTCAGGTGGGGTTGGGTCAAAGATCAGCCAATCGGCAACCGGACGTGAGGGAACGGTACTGTTTCCGGTGTTTTTTTAATTACCGCACTGGTTTAGGTGAGTTCCGCCAGGTGTGGACGTGATTTCATTTGCAGAAATAACGAATTTAAATACACATGTATGTGCGTGTGGCGGCTGACTAGTGAGCTTAGGTAGGTTTAAAAATATTACTTTATAATCCAAAATATAAGTCAGAGTGGAATGATTTATTTATCAAAAAAGGAACTTGTAGACTTTGATCTTGAGGAGGCTATTAATTCGAGTCTCTCTTCGGGGGAAAATCGGATGAATATGCCTCTACACTAGGTTCTCGCTATTGACCCTGCTATGTGACAAAAAGCGTCAATCTAAAAAAAAGGTAGTACCTACATCTACGGGATATATAAAATAGAATTAAATGTCCTCAAAATTGTAGATGTTAATAAACGTAGATAGTATTCATCAAACCAATAATAGAATATCACGTTCAATGAATTAATAATTGTTAACAATCGTTTCCAGTAACTAATCTAATAGTATGGAAGTAAACAAATTATTTAACCCCTTAGCTTATTAAAAGGCACCACACAAAGATCTATTTGGAAAGGAAATACAAATTAAAGCTCGTGCGACTTTAATAGTGTTGCGAGGAACATCTTGCGGATGTCGCTTGTTGTCTTTATTTGTTGACTAAGTCTTCGAGTATACCTTGATATGATAATGTACAATTTTTATTTTTTAGTTATATTTTTAGCAAAGAGCCTAGTGTTAAGACACTCTGTTCTTTTTTGACATTTTTCTTACCCACTTTCCGCTGATTTGAGAGCTAAATTGCGGAACTCAACGCCGCGTTTTGTCTTGTTATCAGAAAGGAATATGAAAATACTAAATATTATTAATTATTATTAAATACTTAGTATTTTCATTATCATAATTATTTTTTAGAAATTTTAATTCATTGTTTGGTTTTGGTACGTTTAAGAATTGTTTTATTGAATTATTTTTAATGAAATATCTCACCACCTGACTATAATCAATGTATAACTGTTAATTTACAAAAAATTGTTATATTGGTATGAAAAGCATACGTTTTCATAATAAGTATTCAAGGTTATAGCTAATATTGTAATTTAAACACTTCTTGAAGAACTATGTATTTTACTGCGTGATGCATATTTGTATTTGAAATTGATTTTCTACACCAAACATGCACGCAAATTTCATTTAAAAAAAACTAAATATTATTTCCAATATATTAAATGAACAGAATCAAGAATTTCTAGGGTATATTTTAATTTAGTAGCAATACTACAGCATAAAATAGAACAGCGCTAATAAATTATTACTATTTGTCAGCGTAACCTGCTCGCAATAACGAAATCCCACTCATTCCAACCAAGCATTGTACCACCAAATTGGACCCGTGATTAATTTGTTTTAAGTCCCCTTTGCTATTTATCACGACCAAGTTAAAATAAACCTTCACTTTCACAATTTACCAAACATCGTGTTCTATTTTGTTAGTTTGTACGGTTCTAGATAAAATGGACAACAGATGATTGTTTAGTTTGCAATACTGAAGATGTTAGTAAAGGATCGTTGTTTCTTAGTAAAATTTTGGTATCGATTGTATATTAGTTAATGGCTGTTACTTCAAATTTCTATTGCGTAAAACAAATTAAATGAACAATAAAAACAGGCAGTTTTTGTATGTCGTTCTAAATTAATAGGGACTCTAAAGACTTATTTCAAACCATTGAACAGTTTACCATACATATACGTAACAATTTTATATATATATATATATATATAATAACAAAAAAATACGTTAATGTACCTACATAGGTACATAATTAAAAAAAAAACAATATTTGTAAAAATAGATTAAAGCAAAAATCAAATAGTCTTAGCAAAAAATTGAACATTAAGTAACTAATAGAAATCATAAGTTAATAATCTTTCCAAATATTTGCTTCCTCTATCTCAGGGTCTTGTCTTACCGATAGCAAGCGTGTCCCAGAGGAGCTTGTTACCATCCTTTAATTACGAACACACCTATCTACCGCAATTACGAGAGGGAATTATTTGCTCGCCCAACAACCTTGTCGCATTACACTTTATCATCCGCGTCCTTTTACTTCCTTTGATTTTGCTATCCATGGATAGCGGAAATTCTTGGAGATTCTTGATAAACTACATGAATAATGTTAATTTATGATTATTATTTTACACTGCATATTGTGTCGAGGTCTTTTATTATATTTTTTATTACGCTGAAAGTAAAAAAAAATCCATAACTTGCTAATCTTGGGTGGCTCCAATCATTAGATTGGAGTCATTCCGGTCTTATTAGACAAGGTATTGGAGTCATTCCGGTCTTATTAGACAAGGTAAAGCATTAGCTTTACCTTGTCTAATAAGACCGGAACAGCATCTAAGTCCAGTCATTGCTTCTCGAATGATATGTCCTTCTATCTGATATGATAGCCTCAAAATACCTTAACTTACCTAAATAACTATATGAAAATGATTGTATAAACGAATTTTTTATTTTACAATGCATTTGATATTTGTTTTATAAATTTTAGCTAAAACCTTCTTCAGGACAGCAAGCTTTATATCTGGTGGAAGGGGAAGTGAGATAAGGTTGCAGATGCATATCGAAATCTTGAGTTTCCAAACAAGGGTTGGTTAAATTACAGCGTCTACGAGTTGGCGACGTTTTTGGGGTGTTTCGGGCAATTCGTTGTCAACGGGTTAATTTAAGGAGTTCTTTTGACTTCGCGCTGATAGCGAGCGAGTGTGCTGAGATTTATGACGCTTTTTAATTTATGATACTTGTGATATTTTTTTACACTGCAATAAGCAGCTTTCATTTTTTTTAATATTTTTTAATACCTTAAATACCAGTATATTTAAAGTTCTAAAGAATTAGAGACAGATATGCGCCTACAATTATAATAATATAATCATTCAACGCAAAGTACTCAATTAAGCTAGTCTCTTTTACGGTAAATCCGGCGGCTAACAGACAAATTCGAAGTAATCCCCGGTCGAAGCGCTATAAATCAGCGATGACCCGCGCTACCCATCTGTGCAATATGCTTATTTAATTTTGTGGGATTATCACGAGAAGTACATTTGTTTCCGGAGAACAGGCTATTCTTTACGACATTTCATATTATTTTAGATATTGTATGTTGTATTTTATATGAAAAAAATTTTCGACCCCATTTTTGCGAAAATAATGCGGACGAAGGAGTAAGAAATTTGGCATATATGAAATTAATGGGGAGAAGTGCAGAAAGTCATGGGCAGGGTCATGGGCAATATACATATACATATAGACACAAGTATACTCATACATAGTTTTGGCATAGTTTTTTGTATCTTAATATTTCAGTGTAGTGTATTAACTTAAAAAATATGAGTTCCCCATAAAGTAAATAGAAATCATTCGACAATACAGAAAAATATCTGCTTAGTACTATGCGAGTGTTCAGATCTCCTATCACCACTGTTATCCATAATTACTTTAACAATAGAAGAATATAAATTACTCACGGTCGAGGACGATTGCCCCAAATTCTATGTCAATCGGAGATTATCCCGCAAAATTGATCGTAAGCCCACAACATTAGACGGTATTTATAGCGGACTGGTCACCCTGCCCGATAAGTCTTTGCCGTGATTAAATTGTTGCCAATTGTTTGCAAATGTCTTGATAAGGTTAATGCTAATAAATTTATATCAATTTACTGTGAAATTTATAGCATATTGAAATTTGAATCTATATTTTCGTTTATTATTGTTGTACTAAAAATTTAATATATTTTTTACAAAGCTAATGAAACTGAAGCTGGGATTATAGGTGCTTGATGTTTTTTTGATTCAATCATTGCATATCAAATGTGGGAATGATTATGATAAGTAAAGTCGTGTGGTCAAATAAGGTTTTATATAAGTTTTATGTAAGAAAAATTAAATATTTTTAAAGATATTTTTTATTAATTTTCCATATGACTATAGTTACAATCATCCAAAGTAATCTCTAGTCCGAGCAGTCAATTTGCTAAGTGTAGCTAATGACAGATTACTGGACCCCGCGGCCACCTGAGCAGCAAAATATGCAGTAACTCATCCGGGTACAACCGGGTATAATTCACCCGGATCGCAGCCAATAAATTCGTCAGGGTGATTAGTACGAGGCGCCGTTCGTGGGACTGGTGTGGAATAAACTTTTATATATGGCAATGTGATCTACTTTAATTCTACGATTTTTAAATTAAATACAAAATTATATTTATTTATGCAAACATATATTTGAGTTTTATTTAAATTTAATTATTATAACTTCTTTTTTCTTTTTTTTTTTAACTTCACGCTGTATCCCGCATATAGTAGGGTAGGCAGAGGGAACCAGAGAACCTAGTGTTAAGACACTCCATTCTCTTTCAACAATTCCGTTCCCCACTTTCCGGCAAATTGTGTGTGAATTGAGTGGCGGAACTCAACGCCGCGCTTTGCCTTGTTACCAAACCCAAGAAATGAAAATACTAAATTTTACATTTCCTGGAGTGGGAATGGAACCCACAACCTGTCGCGTTTACAGTCGCACGCTTGTGCCTCTGCACCACGACAGGCGTTTTTTTAAATTATTATAATAGTAAAAGTAAACTTATTTATTCAATCTCATTATCTATCTGTTTTATATTAAATATACGTATATTATAGACTAGCATTTAATTTCTTCGTTATATCTGATGTACGCTTGATAGCACTATCGTCTAAAACCTTATCATTTATTTTTAAGTCATTCTTTCTCAGTATTGATTTAGTAACTTTTGGTAGAGATTTTTCACCTTTATTCAATTTTTTACTTGTGTCATTAAGATCACTTTTCATTTGTAATCTGGGTATTTTGCTTGGTCTACTACTTCCAGCCGTTTCTGTAACATTTTTAATTTCCTCTTTTCCTTCAGATGTTTTTTTAGCATTGATATGTAAATGAGGGACTTCAGAAATTCTAGTATTTCTATTTATTCTTGTCTGAAAACGAGTTTTTTGATTACCATACAAAGTAGTTATAGGTTTGCATTTCTTTTTATTATCATTTTGTTTAAATCTAAAATATTTTGGTTTTACTTTCTTATCAATTAATGTTTTATTTTCATCATTCTTCGACGCTACACAACTGATGCAAGGGCATTGCAATTGAGGGTTTTTAGAATTACTTTCGTTTTTCATACAACAAATACATTTTAATCCACTACTTGATTTCTTTGCAGAAGGAACTTGAGAATAGTTTATCTCTTTTATCGTCTGTTCATCATTAGGAAGCGATGTTTCGTGTTCTAATAAGGATTTGCTCTTATGATTTTCCTTTTTTACTGCACTTGTACTAACTAAAACATCACGTGTCTTTTTGGACTTATTGTTAAAGTTAAGGGTATCTTGAACAGAATTACATGCAACTTTGTATCGTTTATTTGATGAACTTTTCTGTGGCACTTCATTTATCAAAGTAACTTTTTCATCTGACATATTCTTATGCTGAATTTCGTTACTGTTAAATAACAACTCAGAATCATCGAAAGAAAACGGTGCACTTACTTCTAAATTTTTCTCACTACGCTTGAAAAATAATTTTATACCACTTCCGTAACGTTGAAAATTAGTATCTTCATAACTATATTGTGAATAATGATGAAGGCTGTACGTGGGTTTTCTTCTAAAAAATCTGCAAAAACGCTCTTTAGCACTTTGAAATCGATTCTTTCTTTTGAATCGCAGTACATAATATAATGAAGGTACACACCAAATTATTTCTATTAACAAGATAATTCCTACTATAAAATATTTTTTCAACAGCAATTGTCCATGTGACTTCATTGCAGAAGCTTTACACTTTAGCGTTTCATATTTGTTATTATAATTTGTGTATATTTTTCTACTAAGTTGCTTAGTTTTATTTACTAAACTCAATATATTTCCAAATGCTAAATAGAAGCTATCATCATTAAGGTGTGGAACAACGTCTGAAGAAAGCCAAAATTGAAATCTTTCATTAAATTCATCTAAATTTTGAATATTTTGGCTCTTCATGCAATTTTCAGCAATATCAAAGTATTGTATTACTATATGAGACGAATCCGGTGACGATAAAGGAACGCATGATCTATTTTTTAAGGGCAAAACAAGTGTAGGCGGATTTATATTCCAATTCACAATCGGCATGGGAATTTTAAAGTCTGTATCAGTTTTCTCATAAAATGTGAGGGGTTTGCAAGGATCTCCCATGCTCCTCGTAAATGTACGTGGTCTTGATATTACATCTATCGTGACTGATCTGAGAAGATTTTCGTTCGGACTACGCCAGTTATGTCCGTCAGTATTAAGATCGCCTTTGATTTTTTCGTACACTTGAAACGTATTCATGGCTTTCTCCATTGAAACACTTCCACCGTAGTACGCATATTTGGTAATAGGAAGGATCCACACCTTTAAGTAACCTCCAAAGATGTCTGAAAGCGCGACGTTCATTATATTTTGAGCTTGCTGGTTTGGTGCTTCGCGTTTTATTGTTGCGTAGGAATCTTCGAAATAAGCCATTATATGATCAAGACTATTTTCATTTATTGTTTTAATATGTTGAGGGGCTGGCAGTAAACTTTGCAAATGCTTTCGGGCGTTTAAAATATCTATTTCGTACTTATACCAAAGGCTCTTATTCAAGTTATTATGATTAAATAATACTGATCCAACATTGAGCGAATTAGAATCTGGATTATAATGAGCATAAATTCCGTGAATCAAAATCACATTTAAAATAAAGATATGCATTATACTTTTATAAAATAAATACATCTAAAATAAACACTTAAAAATATTTCTTATTAAATTATTGAGTTTTCTTCTGTTGACATTTGTTTTGTAAGTGACATAGCTAACTATACTCGTATGTATAAATATAGATTACATATTATTATGAAATGTGTCTATGGAAAAGGCAAGTTATTAACCTCGTTTATTTATATGTCAGGGATATCTAAAATCGTAAGGGTTTGAATAATTTTATAAATATATACTTTTTATATTTTTATTCTTACATTATATTTTACTAATAAAAATTGTGAAGAACAAGGTATAAGATCGCTTTGCAATAGGAAAATATCATACCATATATAGAGAGAGGACCTAGTGTCAATTCGTCCGGTCGTATATTTTCCGAATTCCGTCCGAAATCAAGACGTTGCTTGTTAAGCAGCAGAACTCTACGCCGCGCTTTATCTTACTAAAGTGGGAAAAATAAAATCAATTTTAAACACAATCGCTCCCTGAGTGGAAATCGAACCCACAACCAATTGCGCTTACTAATCATACTCTGTCTACAGTGACTACTACGAGGAAATGGCCTTAAGGAGTATTAGTTATATACATTTTTTTTAAAGTTTCACGCTATATCCGTAGGCAGAGGACCTATTCGAATTTTCCGTTCTATTTGATTTTTTTTCCTTCCCCACTTAAATATTAACACACTGTATCCCAAATATAGCAGGCCAGGCAGATGCAACCTGAGAACCTAGTGTTAAGACACTCCGTTCTCTTTCAACAATACCGTTCCCCATTTTCCACCGGATTGAGTCATTGCGTGCTGAGTGGCGGAACTCAACGCCGCGCTTTGCCTTGTAATCAAATCCAGGAAATGAAAATACTAAATATTATTAACCTTCAATAATTTAAGATAACAAAACCTATTCCACGTTATGATACAAAATCGGCAATAAACATACGTGTCATTTGTCGGCTGTATCAAAGCAAGGTAAGAACGTAAATCAAAGGGAGCCGCCCCGCAAATTGTTTAATTAAACACGGATCTCCTACATATTAGTATGAATAGTAAAGCTGACAACATAATTGATATGTTGCGAGTTATTGTTATCGATTATTTGAGCAAACAAAATATTTAATTTTGAAGATTTTTTATTACTTAGTAAACGGTAAAAAATAAGTTGTTACTTTTGCAACTCGATATAAAATGATCGTCATGTTGTTAGTTGAATAACGTAACTCAACACTGCATTTTGTTTAATTTCACAATGGAAACGAATGTAAATGTAATCCATCCATCGAATTGAGCCCGATCATTGTGCCTATCATTTATTCTTACAATAATGTAAATTGTAAGAAATAAAAGAAAATCGACTTCAAATAAAGAGCACTAAAGAGTTAAGATATTAAGAATAACTCAAAAACTATTAGTCAGATCTTATCTAAATTTAAATGAGACCACATCAGAAGTACTAGCTATCATTTAAAAAAACAATCATCAAAATTTGCTTAACCAGTAAAAAGTTATGCTGTAATACTCGTACACATAGAAAAGTACATTAGAATTGATTATCTCCTCTTTTTTTAGAAATCGGTTAAAACACAAGGCATACAGATAAAAAAAACTTTTGAAAATTAATTACCCATTCGATTACCTCATCCGAATATATAGTAAAGCGTTTGAATTAATTAAACAGTGTTGAGATGGCGTGACAACGTGACCATTTGTCAGGCTCGCGTGTCTTGCCAGCATGCTAATTGGTGGCGCGTTATGATGACAAATCACCCGGTCACAAACTATGGAATGTTTCATATTAATAAGACGAAATTATATGTCATTATAATTATGCTGGCTGGTTGATATATTAGGTTTCTGTTATGGATATGTTTTTTTGTTTTTAAGAATTTCTCTTGATTTATATACACTAGAAGATTAAATTATATAGTTGTTGTTGCCAGGTAAGATAACTTAGTGTTAATCCACTTTGATCTCCACTTATTATCTAAATCAGGGCTTCTTAAACTTCTGTCACTCACGACCCCATTTATGATTGCGAGTTTCTTGACGACCCCGTACAAAGTGGTAATTGGCTAAAATGGTATATATAAATAATTGACATTAAAATCTCTCGACCCCAGAATTTTGATACACGACCCCATTGGGGGTCGCGACCCATAGTTTAAGAAGCCCTGATCTAAATAATAATTATCTGTGGATGTACATAGGTCAACTTAATAATAATTGTCGCTTGCCGTACCAGTATAGAACTAGTCTACATATAAAATATTAATCATTCCTGATAATTGTCCTACTACTATTAAACATAAATATGAAAGTTTGTAAGGATAGATGGATATTTGTTTCTTTTTCATGTTTTTAAATATTTTGTATAACTTGACCATAATATAACGGAAGGCATCTAATATACACTTTCCAAATACAGTTAATTCGTATGGTCATATAAATCTCGTAATATTCCTAGCCATACATTACATGGGCATCAACAATCAGCATTATCGCGTAATCTTGATAACCCTCCCATAGTCTATTAATAAAGCCCCTAATGACGCGTGTAACGCAATACTGTTGGACATTAATGGGTTATGTTAGAAGTTATATCACATTTGTTGATTATCGAAGCTTTGTACTCGCAAGACAATGAGATGACGAAGTAATATACCTATATTGTATTTAAAGTAAGCATGTATATTCCGGTTCATCTCTTAGCAAGTTTTAAATACTAAATTATTGCTTTTATATATCAAATTCATCTTTCTGAATTTTAATATTTCTTGTAAACTTCAAATTCATTCTTTCTTGCCAAATGATCTGATGATAAGTCTTTAAGTTGAGAAAAAATGGTAAAAATTTCCTTAAACAGATGCTTACAACAATTATAAATTGTAACTAGCGTACAAGAATTTCGATGTAGTTCGATAAGAGGGTGTAGTTAATTGGCTAGAGCGCTTGGACGGTTTCAACAAGCAATATGATTTTTTTTATCAAATGGAGATACCACTGGAACTAAGCATTTTAGATATTAGTATTTGATTTTTAACACAGACAGCATAATTTTGTGATTTTTTTGACTTTAAATCTCTTAGAAAATATACACACTAGCCTATATTCGCTTTTCGAAGGAAACCCAAAATTACCACGACGGCGATATTTTAAACAAAACAACTATGAAATACATTTTCATACGAATAACAATTAAAGCATTCAATAAACAAATTTAAAGAACGTCTTATACGTAAATATACATTTTTTAAATTATTTATGAAGTGCGCACTCAAAGTGAAGTAGCTAAAGCTTAATTTTATAGTATCCTGTAATTAGGGAAGGTGGAGTGTTGTGATGTATTGTGCGGTGAGCAGGATTTATTGCCTTTTAGTCAATCGCCCTTATGATTAGTGGCAGAACAAACGGAAATAGATGTTGGTCACATATCTTACTAGATGCGTCCTCATCTATAAAATATTGATAAATATTTATCTTTATATTATGGCTAAATATACGAAATCATTATAAATGGTAGCCGGGTGTGTTATTCTGATGTTAACTTATACTCGTACACCAATTTTTATTGATGCAAGTTCAAGCATAGATAATTATTCAGTCATTTTTCTTGAAACCGTCATCGTTCGATTTCATGTAAGCCAAGTTTTCTCCTTTCCCACCCATCCTTTCCCCTAGATGTGGTGGTTCCATTTCAAAACCATCCATCCATCCTCACTAGCTTTTGTCTTTATATTATTAATGGGATGTTTCTAAAAGTTTTTAATTTTGCAAAGACTGCAGATGTTGCAATAAGCAGTAAAGCTTTATAAAAAAGGTATAATATTACATTTAAATTTCTTACTTTTAAGCATTTATTACACGTACACGATTTTGAAATTTAGTTTAATCAAATATTATAACGATTTAAATATCTATTAAAAAAGTTAACTTCAATTTTTTTTTTTGAAAATGTAATAACATTTTGAAGTTCCTTCCAGAGACTTTATAACATGGAAAGAAGAAATTTGGTCCGTCCGTAGAAGCTTTCGAGGTAATGGGGATGATCATTAATATTTAACGTGGCAGATAAGGCAATTCATTTATATTTATAAACTCTGCTCTTGCTCTTGTCTTTTGTTTTGCGGTGTTAACGGATTTTCTTTGGAATTTGCATATTTTATTAAATAATATCTAGGTAGTACAGTTTGTTTAATATTATGATGCTAGTTAGTATATACATCGTGTATCAACGCCTGTCGTGGCGCAGAGGCACAAGCGTGCGACTGTAAACGCGACAGGTTGTAGGTTCGATTCCCACTCCAGGAAATGGAATTTTTCGTTTCTTGGGTTTGGTAATAAGGCAAAACGCGGCGTTAAGTTCCGCCACTCAGGATGCAATACCTCAATTCGGCTGAAACTGGGGAACGGAGTGTCTAAACACTAGGTTCCCAGCAGTTCCCCAGGGGATACAGCGTGAAGTTATGTATGCTTTACGCTGTGTAGTGTATACATCTTCATACAGCCTCGCTTATTTTCCCGCATATTAGGTATGCAAATTAAGAAATTCAGTTCTCCATTTTCTGTCCAACATCGAGATATCAGGTATTGAATGGCGGAGCTCAAAACCACGCCTTGCCTTATCAGAGCTTAAAAAATCTTGAAAATAATATGCATAATTTTAAATTAAATAATTTTCATTAAAATAGAATCACGATCATTTTGTAATTGCGTATCTGAATTTATAAAAGCTTTATAAAAAAAAGTTTTCGGTATCGTAGTTCACATAGTCTTTTTAATAAATATATGTTTGAAATTTCCACTTTTATTTGTACAACCACACTCGCCTTAAAAATTATTTCAAGATGATAAAGCCATCCATCCATGATTTAAGATTAGTTAAACAGTAATTGACATTTCTGAGTGCAGCTGTTAAATTATGTAATACAACATCTTCATCTTTTATTTGAAAATTAAAAAGTCTTTACACAGAAAGGTATAGAAAACGTATGAAAAAAGAAAAAAAAGTTAGATAAAATATAAATAAAATCAGCGCGACATGTAATCATTACAGGGAGATTCGATCTGCGATGATTGACAGCTAATAAGCGTAGATTTCCCATGGGCTCGCACAATTTGTCCCCTCGCTGAAATCATCGCCACTCCGACACTCAGCTGAATGAACCTTAGCTGACGTCTTACTGTATTTGTTGCTTAAAAAATGGACGATTGCATTGTGACCAATTCATCAATCAATCTAATGAATTGAAACTGAGATTTTCTTTTTGTTGCAATATTTTTTTAATGTGATTACTAGCTTGATATTGCGTTCCCACTCCAGGAAATGTTAGTATTTTCATTTCCTGGGTTTGGTAATAAGGCAAAGCGCGGCGTTGAGTTCCGCCACTCAGCACGCAATGCCTCAATTCGGCGGAAAGTGGGGAATAAAATTGTTGTAAGAGAACGGAGTGTCTTAATACTAGGTTCTCAGGTTCCCTCTGTTTACCCTGCTATATGCGGGTTACAGCGTGAAGTTATAAAAAAAAAGTACTCTTAGTGCTTCTCTACACTCTCCAAAGAACCGACTTGGCACATTTCAGTCTTCTATGTCCAGTGGTTTCAGTTGTACGTTATATGTCAGTTATTAAGTAACACAAGCGTGTTATATATCAATATAGATAGATTTTCATTTCCCACTCTGGTAAGACAAAACGCGGCGTTGTGTTTCTCTATTCAACCTGCAATGTTTTGATTTTTGGCGGAAAATGGAAAACGGAGTATCTTGATACTAAATTCTTTGTGATTACCCTCATATAGCATGAGAAAAGATGTGAAGCTACCAAAAGAACTGAGATTCTCTTTTTATTTTATATATTGGTTGCAAATATTTGATATTTCAAATGGTTTTTTAATACATTTATTAGATGTTGATTGTTCAGCCACAAATTGTGCGTTTAATTCTTACGTACTCTAATGTAGGAACAATTACGTATATATTCTTATTAGCCGTTTCACTAGGCGATGTCAGCCAATAAGAATACTGGCATTTTATGTACAAAATATGGGAGTCAAAAAATGTATTATAATATTTCTATAATTCCAAAATGACATACGATTATTTAACGTTTTCGAGTCTCTGAAAATACAATCTAAAAATATTACAAAGATATATAAACGAAAATCCAGTTTAAAGTAAGGGCCCGATGAGAGCAACTGAAAAGTTTCTTCGTTGCAGGAAATTGGCTCTCGACTCAATTTCCAGCCGTAATCCGCGCGGATATCTAGACATTTCAACACTGCGCACGCTTATTTACTGATAGATACTTGAATACAAGTTTTTATCATTAAATCTAAAAATAAACAATATTAACAATCATACTATGAAAATTTATAATATGAAAATTTTCATGTGTTAAATTATAGCAATTTTTGAGGTACGTATGTATTTGTATATGCTTAAGAAAAATACAAGACACTCCATTTGACATTTTCTGCTCGAACTCGACACAGTGGGTTGAGTGAAAGAATTCTTTGTCTTGTCGAAGCCAAGAAATGAAAATAATTAAAACTTAATCATTTTCCTAAGTAGGAATCGAACCCACAACCCATCGTGCTTCCATTCATACGCT
>JAKGSA010000461.1:235899-255663 GCA_033558755.1 Philaethria dido
TAAGTAGGAATCGAACCCACAACCCATCGTGCTTCCATTCATACGCTGTTCCACTATGCCATACTAATATGAGGCCATGGTCTTTAAATAAAATATTTTTTTATAGATTGAACATAGGTACATATATTAAATATATAATTACTAAAAGTGACTTAATGTTAACATGAGGATCAGCCAAGCCTTTGAATTTTTAAAGATATACCCCTAAAACGGGCGGGTACAATGAAAACGAATAGTTGATCGAGCCGAATCAAATGTCAGCACAAATGGAATAATAAACGAGGCAGGATTAATCGAAATACATGATATTCATTGTCTCTTGAAGGTTATAAGGATTATAATATGTACCTACCGATCACGCATAGGATTGATTTTTTTATATATGTAGGTATTTTTTACTATCTAACGGCATATACTCCATTTTCTATTTTTTTTGTAAAGTCAAAAGAAACATATAGGCGCTATTTATTATATAAATAAGTGAAGAAAAGACTAGATTAATTGTTAAGAAAACTATTCGGACGAAGGAATATGAAAATTGCCATACATATAGTCTTCATGAGGAAAAGGGCAAAAAAATATTATTTTTTACAAATAGCAACATTGATAGCTTAAATTACTAAAATAAATATTACACACTATATATGTTTGAAATACACTTTTGTATCATTTGTATAAGGTGTCTCGGTTAAAGTCTCTAGAAGATATAAAGGGAGTGCGGGTTCAAATTCCACTACGAGTATATTTAAAAGTTTTATACGGAATTTCAATATTTTAATTTTATTATTCCACCAATTACCGTAAAAGTGTAGTATTATCACATAAACAACACAAAGCCAGGTGTCCGTCAATCAGTCATCGCAATACAAAGGATTTATAATAAAGTCCTGTAACGAGTTCCGCCACGTGCGCGGCTGTCCGCTCTATTGATTCAAGAAATCGATGCTACTTACTAAAAGAAAGGAATATTAATTATGTATGGCATTTTAGCTCATATCTGCATAATTTTGCGGTTTTTTTTAATGTAAATGTACTGTTGTAAAGCAAATATATATAAAGTATATGGCAGTGTGTACAAAATTTGTGTTACTATTTTAATATATTTCTTTTTTTTAGCTTCACGCTGTATCCCGCATACAACAGGGTAGGTCAAAGTCAAAGTCAAAATCAAATAATTTTATTCAGAATAAGAAGTTACATGCTTCATTTTTTGAACGTCAAATAATTTACCACAAGTTCACTAAATTTAAGGCCTCAGCAATGAAAAGTCGCAGAAAGCCTATATTTTTCATAATATTCCATTAGAAATACATTGTGTTCTCGTTGCGCAGAGGCACGAGCATGCGACTGTAAACGCGGTAGGTTGTAGGTTCGATTCCCACTCCAGGAAATGTAAAAGTTTAGTATTTTCAGTGGCAGAACTTTGTCTTAGCAAAGCAGAGAAAAGAAAATGATTTAAATATTCTCATTCTGTCGAGTGGGAATCAAACCCACAATCGCGTCTACAATCACACGCTGTCCACTGCACTACGAAGGCCTCTATTTATTATTATTTTTTTATAAATTTCCAACTATTTAAACGATTAATAAACTCATGAGTAGCATAGCTACTCGCAAATGTAATTCATTCGTTTGTTATTCGAAGCAAGTTTAAAGTAAACTTCAACTGATGTTGATACGTTATCGGCGCGGGTGGTTTTGCAGCGCCCTTTTAATTAGTGAAAATATTGTCACTGACAGATACAGAGTTTAAAATTGAAAACAAACTTTGCTATTTTGCAACTATGTGTAGTTTTGTTTCAATATAAAACGTTGGCTTACTGTGGGGTTTATTGTTCCCTTAATTAATACGATACGTGGTGATTAATAATTTTTGATGATATTTATCATATTAATAATGTTATTGATATGGAAAGCAATCATTTGTTACGGTATATTTAAGTATTATTTAGGTTTGGTACTAAAGGATTCCAAAAAGCAAAACGTGATCTTATATTTACAAAAAATATGATGTTTTCACTCCATTGACTGATTTAATAAGTAAATCTAATTATATTTATGTTTATTGGTAATTTTTATGTTTTTAAGTAATATGGTTTGCTGACTTCGAAATAAGTATAAACTATTATTTAATTTTAATGTTATTTCATGTTTTTTCTAGGAAACCTAAGGAATTGCGAATAAAAAATCAGGAATTCAACCTGTTGAAATTGCGTATTATGACCTAAGTCAACTGATTACTTAGACTAGAAAAAAAAAAACTACGAATGTAATTACTTCTCCGATACCGAATTCAAAACGATCCGGGTATTTATTAAGACGATTTCTCCCGCTTAGCAATGTAGTCACAGAGAGGGTATAAGTGTCAAGATATTCCGTTCTTTACTTCCTGGCCGAGATCAAGAAACTGAATGAATTGACTTCCAACGCTGTTCATTTTGTTTTACTAAAGAAATTAATATAATTTAAATAAAATTGTTATTGAGTGAGAATCGAACCCACAGTCAATGCGTCCCAATAACATATGATAGTTTTTAATAGAAAAGGTTCGAGTCGGTATACTTTTAACACAAAAAAGTAATATAACAATTTTTTAATCAGGGGCGCTACCCACATCCTATGGCGGCGATGCGTGAAAATCATATCAAGATGATTACAGCACTCTTTTGTTGCACCCTTTTGTGTCAACCCCAATGCCAGTGTAATTATTTGTAAGCTGCGGTTTGTGTGACTTAGGGCCATGATGTAGGTCAAAAATCACTGTTTTATATTTTTATAGTGCTTGGTTATAGAGATTTTAATGTTAAAATGTTTCTTCAATAAATAAGTATTTTTTTATTATATTATCTATGTATGTAGCTATTTTAATACTATCATGTCCTTGAAATACTTTATAATAGATCATTTATCCATATGGTAATAGATCTATTGCATCGTAATATATGAGAACCTCTAAAAAAGAACAATGATAAATTAGTTTAAAAAAGTGTTATTTTGAAGCAAATCTAGAAACAAATTGAGATACATTTAAATATACGTAACGAATATAAAATATTTCAATTACTTGAACAAATATTTTTGTGTATAACTATAATAAATGACCTTCCATTTTGCCGCCAATTCTTTTTTTTTTAGAAACATTCGAATAAGAATTTTTTTTATCGTTACAAGTTTTTTATCTAACAATTCGTCCAGAATGGCAATGATCACAAAATATACAATTTTCTTCATTTTAATTATCTGTTATTAGGTACCAAATAAATAATAATATGTAATTATTTATATGGTTCTTTTTATATCTTATCTGATTCACTAAGAACTATATAGGTCCGTACTTTTTTTCTATCAATACATAATTTATTTATTTTCCTATTCAAATTTCTTCAAACAAATTTGTTATATGAATTCAAATATAGTCTCTATGTGTTTCTTAAGATAGTCTACTAATTTATATATATAAATAAGTTGTTTACGCCTGTCGTGGCGCAGAGGCACACGGGTGCGACTGTAAACGCGACAGGTTGTGGGTTCGATTCCCACTCCAGGAAATGTAAAATTTAGTATTTTCATTTCTTGGGTTTGGTAACAAGGCAAAGCGCGGCGTTGAGTTCGCCACTCAACACGCAATGCCTCGAAAACCTGCGGAAAGTGGGGAACGGAATTGTTGAAAGAGAATGGAGTGTCTTAACACTAGGTTCTCAGGTTCCCTCTGCCTACCCTGCTATATGCGGGTTACAGCGTGAAGATAAAAAAAAAAGTTGTTTACTTAATTGCAATAACTTATATAAATTAAAACTACACTAGTATTTTTTAGTATCATCATTATATGGGAAGATATGACTTTTGTTCCTATCCTTTACTGCTTTCTTCAAATTGTACTCTACAATGCCCATTGTCGTTCCCCGTTGCGTTTCGGATCAGCATGGTGCTTCTGTGACTGCACAGTAGGCCCTAGTTGATATTGATAATTTGAAATGGACTACGGTAGAATCTATAGAATAGAATCACTGTCAAAATAGTGAAGCTAGTACACATTTCGAATCTATATTATTTTTTCTGTTTTGTAAAGTGATTCATCAGGGTTTTATCCATAATAAGGTGTTTGTACGACTCCGGCCGTAAATCAAATCTTAATTTTTCACTAAATCTCTTATACGTACCGACTACTTGCCCCAGAAGTGAACTGGCTGGCTCTGTTGCCACGGTTGTGATTAGTTTCTTTGTACAAATATTATAAATGCTAAAGTGTATTTGTTTGTCTTTCTTTCACGTCGCAACCAAGTGGAACATCACTTACGATATAGTTATAATACATTTGTGACACACTTCTGATACACTTGTGATCCACTTGTTATGACATTTTGAGTGCAAATAGGTGACTAGAGATTGTCATGATTGGAGGTATTTACCGTGGTATAACATCTCATTTCCATGGGAAGATTCTCAATGATGTTTAGCTATATGGCGTCATATTGAACTTATTGACTGATGAGCTTATTGTTAACCACAATAGACCACGCGAGTGAAGCCACGGGAAACGGATAGTTATTTATATTTATGCTCGGCAGATATAATTAATGTACATATATTTATTAGCTAAGTGTTATTCTTATGTATAATATTTTGTTTTTTTTTTATGGATAACTGATGGCAAACGAGCAGAAGGACCACCTGATGGTAAGTGGTTACCTTCGCCCATGAACATCTACAACACCAGAGGCGTTGTAGATGCGTTGCCAACCTAGAGGATACAGATGGAAGGGTAGGACAATGTAGTAGTCCGCTATCGGAACCACTACATTTTGGGGAAAGGATGGGTGGGATAGGGGAAAACCTGACTTACATGCCATCGAACCGGAACACATCATAAGATATTTGGCGGTTCGTCTTTGACATGATAGTGGTCGCGAGCCAGACGGAGGACGAACCTCCTACCACCAAAAAAATATATGTTTTATCTAGATTCGTCTAGTAGTTTTTGCGTCTAAAAGTAAGAACCATCCAACCAAACATCCTCACAAACTTCTGCATTTATAATATTAGTATGATAGTGTAGGCATAAAGAATATTAATTGATTTAACTTGGTATAAATTAGAAGAGTATAGTATGTTCCTAGAGTAACCGAACAGGTAACACGGCTACATTCGTACATCTTCCTAGTTCCACTACGGTACGCAATGAAAGCAACCATATAATTTATATTAAAACTAAATACATGTTTTATATTCGTGTATACCAATACGTATGACCTTTTTTAAAGCTTCACTCTTTATACTGTGTATACATGTATATATTTTTTATTGCACTTTCAAAAAAAATATACGATAGATACAAGTTCAGAAAGTTAACAAAAGGTGGACTCATCTAGAAAGTAGTGTTAATTCACTACTTTCTAGATGAGTCTTCGTCAATTTTTTTTTAACTTCACGCTGTATCCCGTATATAGCAGGGAAGGCGGAAGCAGAGAACCTAGTGTATTTTACATTTCCTGGAGTGGGAAACGAACCCACAACCTGTCGCGTTTACAGTCAACAGGCGTTCTTCTTCAATTTTTACCCTAATTCGAGACATGGATGGACATTTATATCTGTTACTAAGTATAATATAAATAATCTAATAAGATAAAAGTCTTATTAAGATCTAGCTAGATTCCTTATTTTTATAAATATCAAATCATTTCTTTGTTTCATTTAAACCTTTCCGTAAAATTAAATTTAAACAGTAAGTATGATAAACAAGCAATTATCGATATTTATAATAATTAAATTATAGCTTCATGTTTTAACCACATAGCAAGATAGGTAGAGAGAACCTTGTATTAAGACATTCCGTTTTACATCCGAATTAAAACTAAACGCAATGTCTGCACTTTGTTTTACCAGAGCGGAGATATGTAAATATTTCTCCGAATGGGAAACGAACCCATAACTGCCGTATTCACAGTTAGATCCAGTTCGACTAATAAGATAAAAATCTTGTTTTTTTTCTTCTTTTAAACTTCTCGCTGTATCCCGCATATAGCAGGGTAGACAGAGGGAACCTGAGAACATACTGTTAAGACACTCCGTTCTCTTACAACAATTCCGTTCCCCACTTTCCGCTGAATTGAGGCACTGCGTGCTGAGTGCCGGAACTCAATACCGCGCTTTGCCTTGTTACCAAACCCAGGAAAAGAAATTACTAACATTTCCTGGAGTGGGAATCGAACCCACAACCTGTCATATTTACAGTCGCACGCTTGTGCCTCTGCGCCACGACAGGCGTTAAAATCTTGTTAGATTCCTCTATTTCGTTAATATATTGTCTTTTTATCTCTTCATATAAAATCTATAATTGGTCGATTGAAACAAGCATTTATAATTATTAAAACAATTAATATAAAAACATTGTAAAATTTCTCAAATATTGTACCATGTAACCGAGTGCAATTCTAAGGGTACTCTGATGCTGTATCGGATCGTGCAGCGAATAGACAGGGATGGGTATATACAATAATTTATATATAAGAGAAGGACGGATAGCGTCTTGAGATGACCAACAGTTAGGGTCAGAGGTGAACGCTCTCGGGTCTGGTTCCGAATAAAAGTAGCCAGAGGCAAGGTTTAGGTAAGTGTGGGTCAATGCGGCTTGGTAATAGAAATTAGTGCTTAAATTTTATTAATATTTTCTTAATATATGGTTTAATTACTTTTGTGATATTGTATAATGTTCTCCTGTCGTGTCCTGTCGTGGCGCAGAGGGACAATCGTGCTACTGTAAACGCGACAGGTTGTGGGTTCGATTCCCACTCCAGTAAATGGAATTTTTCATTTTCTGGGTTTGGTAACTAGGCAAAGCGCGGCGTTGAGTTCCGCCACTCAGCACGCAATGCCTCCATTCGGTAGAAGTGGGGAACGAAGTGTCTTTAACGCCAGGGTGCCCTCTGCCTACCGTGCTATATGCGGGATACAGCGTGAAGCTATGTATATATCTATGTAGAGTTTCATTAATTTTCAATCTTTTGTATTGTGTTAGAAGTTAAAAGAGGTATTTTTTTAATATTTGTTAAAGAAAATGCTGTTTTGTCAATTTTTTTGGCTTCATCCCGCACATAGTGTCAACTCCGGATCTCTTTTAATAATAATTATGTTCCTATTTTTGCAGCGAATCAATGTAGAAAACCAATTTGTAAATGCAAAAACCATTGAAAGTAAATATTTAATACTTTTTTTATTTAGCTTTCAAAATAGTTTCAATATTAGTTTATTATAAAATCTCGTGGTATACATTTCCATATAATTATTTTCGAATGTATGTCACAAATCTCTATTCTCTATTTAACGCCCGATTTTGAAGCATTGCGTGCTGAATAGCGAAACTCAACGCCGCACATGCACAAACCGCAACTACAGAGAGGAAATATCTATATATAAATATGTGAAGCAAAAACTTTGTACCCCTTTTTATGAAAATTATGCGGACGGAGGAGCGTTAAACTTGGCACACTTATAGTTTATATAGCGAAGGACTGCAAAATGATAATATATTTTTAAAGTAATGCATAAAGAGTATATTAAGTTAATAAAATAAATGTTTGTTTGACATGTTTATATATAGTGATACATAAGTTGATGTAAGCAACGCGTTACTAACGCGTTTCACCGCGGACACTCAGTAACTAAAATCATTTCCGGAATAAGGATCGAATCTACGACCATCGCGTCTACACTCACCATTGAGTTATGATGGTCTCTTTCGTGTCGTCGTCGTCGTCGTCTTTTCTTTACTTTCTACTTTATAGCGGGAAATAGGGTACAGTGTATAAATACACATATTTATTTATTAGGAATCATCAACAGAAGAAATATTATAAAAACATGGTTGAATTTAATTGAGTTAACTAAAAAGATTAAATTATATTTCATTTAAAGATAATCAAGGCTTAAAATAGTAAAATAACAATAAGTATTAATAACATATGGATTAAACATTTATTATATTATCGACAAAAAAATCACTACGTTCTAATAGTGCCTTGCAAGCGTTATTTCATGGTAAATTATATATTATTTATATTCATGCTTAAATATTGTAATTTTTTTATAACTGTACCCCGTACATAGCAGGGTAGGCAGAGGGAACTACAAAACCTAGTGTTAAGACACTCCGTTCTCTTTTAACATATTCGTCTCCCATTTCCCGTCGAATAGAGGCATTGCATGCTGAGTGGCGGAACTCAACACCGCGCTTTGCTTTGTTGCCAGAGCGAGGAAATATAAATACTAAATATTATTTAATATTTTCATTTCCTTAAGTGGGAATCGAACCCACAACCTGTGGCGTTTACAGTCGCGCGCTTATCAACCTATTCACGCTTGGTACAAATATATTCCTAAGCTATATAGAGAAACTCGATTTAGATGAATTTAATTTGAATTGTATTAAGTAATGTAATGGACCGTGAAATGCGTTGTAAGTCTCACGACATTAGTGTTTTTGATGATTTATGAGGTATGCGGGTGTTGTGTTGCTGATTCGGTTCTCGGGCTAACGATATTGTTCCAGTATTTTTTAATAAAAAGAAATATTACGCCCTGAAGCGAAAAACTATATATATTTTTGTGGAAGATATTTATACAATATTGGTATGATACATTAATATCATTAATGATACACGATGTTAGCTTCTATCTGTATACAGAATATATTCTTTTTTTTGTTTTTCTTTTAGCTTCACGCTGAATCCCGCACATAGCAAGATAGACAGAGGGAACCAGAGAACCTACTGTTAAGACACTCTCTTCTTCTTCTTCAGTCACTTTTTTAACATTTTCGTTTCCTACTTTTCGATGATGTCAAGCATTGCGTGTTGAGTGCTGTGTTGCTAAAGCGAGGAAATGAAAATAATAAATAATATTTAGTATTTTCATTTCCGAGCGAGCGAGCATTTATGACCGAAGAATTTCATTTCCTGGAGTGGGAATCGAATCCACAACCTGTCGAGTTTACAGTCGCAAGAATGTGCCTCTACGCCACCACAAGCCTCATATATAATATACAGATGCAGCTCACAGCGTGTAATTAATATTGTATTTGCGTGTATTTTTCAAGAAGGAAATCTTACAATTTACAGTATACAGAGAGAGCTTAGGGAAATTCTTATTTTTTACTATACTTATGTGGTACAATCTGTTTTTTGGTATTTCTTATTACGACAAATTTTATTCAGTGTAAATGACCAGGAAAGATGTTTTGTTTTGTGAAGTATATATATAATTATTAAATTGAATTCCATGTTCTCATCTATTAATAAATAATATCGATATTTATGTCACAATTTTAGTCACCTTTATGAAACTTACTATTTCAATTTAGGTATATTTTCTAGCCTCAAAAGAAAATTCACCTCGTAGCAAAACACAAATGGACTCCCTTTGAGATTTTCCAAGCACCGAGCGGTTGTTTATTCTTACTAGATTACGCCGTTACACAAGATACTCTAAGCCATTTGTTCCGAGACATGATATACTAGCAACTCGTGCGTGTGACGACATGCCGTCCACAAATCATTCTAACCACTGTTTTAAATGTACGAAGAACCAACTTCCTATATCATTCGTATGTGCAAAGCCAGAATTTGTCACTCACAATAGAAAACGAAGAGGGAATAAAATATTGCCAAAAAATGGACCCAGGACGCAATAAAATATCAATTTTTTAGCTGTGCACTACTATTAGAAAATGTTGCCATACACTAGTTTATATAATCTACTTTGTATTACATTGAGGTCCTCGTAAGGTTCGATATTTAAAGAGATATAAAAATAAGGCAATGTAACTTGTTCATTGAATTCGTTCTTCTTTTTTTATGTCGTAGTTAAGGTATAGTCCCCCTCTGCATAGTTTTAGTTTTGCCTGTATAGTTGAATATGATTGCCGTAAGTATTCGTAAAGGGGATTCAGCAACTGCTTTTTAAGCATTCCGAAGTATCCTTACTTTACGTAAATTGTAAATATATGACATTTTTTCTTATAAGAAAATATGAGTTATGGAATAATTTTGGTTGCGTCTTTTAGAATTCGTTCTAATCTATATACACAAAATTCTTCCGTAACTCACTGAGTGACAGACGGACAACGCGTAGAAAAGTATCAATTGGAATGGTTCTTTGAGGGGTACATGGGAGCACCAAGAGAGGGTTACCAGAAATTGCTAAGGAAAAAGACGAAAACAAAATTTATATGTTTGACATTTGAAGCCGCAGTTATGAAAATAATGTAGAAAAGGATACAAAATCCACACAAACAAAGTCGCGGGATACACGTTAAATTCAATTCATATATTTTAGTAACATCTATCAGATGTATGTATAATACATTGCGACATAAAAGCTAATGAAGCATTTTGTGGTGAAATTGTAAATTGTAGTTGTGACCTTAAGCTAGTATTGAATATAATCAGCGAGGTGCAGGATCGGCGCTATCAAAGGGGCAAATAAATGAATTAGCACTGCCTGTGTCGTTGATAAATTTCATTACAAGAACGCAACCCAGCACTATGTTAATACTATAGGCTATTTTCATACTATGCTAATATTTTTTGTTATTTGAAAATTTTTTAATACTTTTTTTACAGTAAGTGGAAATTAAAAAAGAGTCGAAGTGACTTCGTTTCTCTTTTTTTGCTCAAACAGAGGATTTGCATTGAATTGCGAAACATAACGATGTAACCTCCATGTTAAATAATATAGATCTATAATTTAAATGTTACTAACTTAATATATTTTTGTCGTTTGGTTATTTTTAAATATATATATATTTAATTAGGTAACAAGGTTCAAAGAGACAATGGACTCTTTCAGAATACAGAATATAGTGTATTAACAGTATATTAAAAAATCCGCAACCTCCATGTAACACTACAACACTAGTAATTTATTTATTTCTGAACTTTAGATATTCTCACTATACTCGTACATAAATGAATGTTAAAAGATTCACTGGTTTTATAGCCCATAAGCAAATAGACAGATGTAAAAGTGCGCCCTGCGTGATTTGATCAACGCGTAATATTCAGCGATAGCCGGTGCATAATTGTCAGTTAGGGGGCTCTATATGCATATTTAAAAAAATTGAGTATTTCTCCACTTTGCGAGAACAATTTTTTCTTAATGCTTATTTTGTATCTTTTAATCGTACGGAAATCTTGCAATGCTATTAAGGCTCACATCTTATCCTACGATTTGTTGGAAAATTTGCACGTGATGACGTTACAATATTTGTACAGCATGCACCTGATATCTTTGACAGAAGCATCAGGATATCAAGAAAGTAATTATAAGCGTGTTCTTTTTAGTCTTTCTTTTAAACTCTTTATTTTGCTTTCCGCAATTTTTTCGAATATTAAGTACACACTACGTACACGGCAGTTTGATAAACTAGGCCGAGGAAATAATATAGATTATGAAGGTAAAAACATATCCTTAAATGGCAATAGAACTTACAATGATTACATGGATTCGATATAGTCGACATATCTGCCTAGAGCGCTAAGAAACGTTTAGCTTCCGAATGTTTCTCAAAAGCTTTTTCTCTCATTATAAGGAACGAGGACAAGATCTATTATTTACATTGAATAATAAATATTAAACGGTATTTAACAAATGTTTCCCACACAGAATGCAAGATGTCCATCGATCAAGTATAATCTGACTCACCCACGTATATATAGATCTAATAAATCGCAAGTATAATGGGTCACCCCAAAACCTGAAATAATACCGCAAGCCATGTTTGGACTGGATAGACAATACCGACAAAAGGACTCGTTGCCCTACAAACATAACCCACACCTTTACTATTGAAAAACCAAAGGAATTTCAAGCTTACAACTAAGTAATAAGATAGTATAGTATTCGCAAAGTTCAATGAGTATTTTAAGTAGTACAATGTTTTTGGTATATTTTCAATTGTTTGCAGAAATGTCGTGGGAATATGAAGACGCTGGTGCTTTGAAAGCTTTGTATTGACCGCGACGTGTCGGTCAGTTTATAATATGCTATTTAGTAGTTTTAACACAATGGGTGAAGTGGATAAGTTAGTGAGTAACGTTTCTTGTAAAAGCAAGCCGACTTTGTATTGTTTAGGACTGCTTCATACGTTTCAGATATTTTATAAGATATGTATGGAATTTAGATTTTATAATAACATAATACCGTTAGTAAGAAGGTTAATTTATGGGGTTACATACTATTTTTTGTACTTACACAGAGAAACCTAGATGTCTTGTCTACGTTTTGACCCTTGGCCTTCCTTTTTGTTTTATATTGCTTGTTCTAACAAACCTTGCCTTCTAAGACAGAACACAAAACTTGCACTTACCTATCCACACTAGAGAAACATATCGCACCTTTTAAATTACAGTGACCTATTTAAAAATATATTTTTTTGGAAAATCTCAATATAGATTTGTAAATTTTTTTTATTTTTTAAACTACATATATTTTAATTTAAATTCTTGTTTTAATCAAAGTCAATAAAGATCGTTGTCTTAAGTCGTTTCGTGGCAAAAAATCAAAATCAGAATTTTTTTGATTAGGTCCCTATAATTCTAAAGGTGCGTAAATATATATATTATAAATGAATTTTGATTCGTAATCGGTAAAACACGTCCTAAATACACAACAATTATTTAATATTTTAATTATAAAAAATAAAAAAGAACTTAATTTTCTGCATATTTCATAGTAAAACGTATATAATGGCTTAAATATACGACAACGGTAGTTCCAGTGTGCAAGCACCGGCTGTGCGACAGCCATTGTTCAGGTACTTACGCGTGGTGATATATCGGTTAGTGACGGTCATGTAAAAGTTGCTGAGTTCTGTTGCTAAGCTTCATGTTACTATGTGCTCGCGACTTTGTCTTAATAGAAAATGTTATAATATGTATCTATTAAATGAAACTATTTTAACCGGAATAATCGCGTATATTTCTTTTTTTTTTTAACTTCACGCTGTATCCCGCATATAGCAGGGTAGGCAGAGAGAACCAGAGAACCTAGTGTTAAGACACTCCATTCTCTTTTAACAAAGCCGTTCCCCACTTTCCTTGTTTTAGTATTTAAAAATACATTTTTGGAAACCCGTCTGTGGTCACAGGTAGTCTACCTTCAGTCCAGTTCCGTCCACCAACTACTGTGTATGAAACGTCGAGTATAATATACGCGATTGATCAGGTTAAAAGAGCTCATTATGTTATTTTTTTTATAGCTTCACGATTTATTCCACATAGTATAGAGAATTTATTGATAAGGCACTCCGGTCTTCACTTTCAATCCAAATTCGAGGCATAGCGTCTTGTGCCACGAAGGTCATAATAGCTAAAATATTAAATTGTTAATCCAATCTTTTTTGCTTAATATTATATCTATTTATAAATGGAAATATTAATTATCTGTTATAACTAATAAAAAGGATAATTTAATTATAGGTAAGGACAAAAATAAAAAAAATACTGGAAATGGAAATCGAAATGAAAGTTTTCGCTCTGGATCAGGCAGTTGTCCCTACATCGTCAAGTAAATGCATTATATATTATTGACATTGTATTTGATTATTTTAAATTATATGTATTAAATTTAAACAAAAACATGTTGTTTTATTTCAAATATACGGAGGGAACGAGAAAGACCAGTAAACATGAAGAAGACAACGGACACGTAGAAATGAAAATAATATGGCCAACAAAAGTTGCGGGCAACAATTCGCATTGTATAAGTAAATATGTCCTCATTCGAGTCACGAATATTGGTGTAAAGTTCCGAAGTCCAAACTGATTTACAATAGGTAACTAGACGCCTCACAAACTCCGTTTTTCTCGACGACATACTTTGAATAATTAATATTTTGTGGGGTCACTCTCCCTGGCTCATCAAGGGCTATTGACTAAATTTTTATCAACGTATTGAAAATATTGAAATTGGATAGGACTACACGAATTTAGGTTAATTTGGAGATATAATTTCATAATAAACCTTGTCAATCACCTATTGTAAAAGAAACAAAAATTATAATTCAATTTCAGAAATCCGATCTCTTGTAGGTCAAAGAGGACGTTGCGTATTGTATGTATATAAGGATACAACATCGTAGCATCTTCTAGATAGACTAACTTTGTACATACATATCATATCGTGTAGGATTCCAATCTAAAAAATCACATGGCTTGCGCTTTTTTGATACCGTATAACAATAATTAAGATTTTAACTGAAAAAGAAAACCGATTTTGAATAAAATGGACAAAAAAGCAACATTATTGCGAATTTCCCAAAAACTATTTCGTAGATCGTAACTAAATTTTAAATGGGACTACATACATCAGAATTATGGTTCTTACAGTAAAAGGCTATTTTTTTTTTTTTATGGATAACGGATGGCAAACGAGCAGAAGGACCATCTGATGGTAAGTGGTTACCTTCGCCCATGAACATCTACACCACCAGAGATGTTGTAGATGCGTTGCCAACCTAGAGGATACACACGGGAGGGGAGGATAATGTAGTAGTCCGCTATCGGAACCACCACATTTTGGGGAAAGGATGGGTGGGAAAGGGGAAAACCTGGCTTACATGCCATCGAACCGGAACATATCACAAGATATTTGGCGGTTCGTCTTTGACATGATAGTGGTCGCGAGCCAGACGGAGGACGAACCTCCTACCACCAAACAACGTTATGCGTTAAACTTAAAAAAAAAACAATCGAATCTTTTTTGAAGTCGGCTAAAACGAGGCGAAACTACTGTACGAGAGTTCTTGAAATTTCTACGAAACGAGGAGTTTTAACTTTTATACTCTACGCGGAGGAGTTGAGGCAAACGAAGTTGCGGAATACAGCTAGTCAGTGATATTCGTATTAGCAGTCAATTATATATACAAATATCATATGTATCTCAAAATTAAAGCTTATTTTAAAACGACTCATCGTAATTTAAGCACTGTAAAATCGAATAGATTTCATTTAATTTCCTATACTACCTCTAATGGTAAGCACATAACTTTAAGCCGTAAAGATCTTTATGGATTTTCTATATAAATATAAAATTAACTTTATATTAAAACGGTAAAAAGATAAGAGATGATAAATATTTTCCTTTTTAAATTTTTATTACTAGTATACTATATTCTACACTGTATAATACTGCAGAATCTGTAGTGGAGCAAACAGTGAGAATTTAGTGATACATACATTGCTTTTTTCACCAGGGTCCTTTTAACACTGTAAGCTGCTCCGTGGAATTATACGCCGCAGTAGTTCAAATATAGTATATATTTTATAATTTGTCTCCATAATTTGTTTTTACTTTATTTTTCATGTCGGTATCTTTTGATAAAGTTAATGTAACTATTAAACCCGATGACGTGCGAAATAAACGTTGTTCTAGTAACTTATATGTCATACATACATAGCTTCACGCATATAGTAGGGTAGGCAGAGGGATCCTAGTGTTAAGACACTCCGTTTCCCACTTTCCGCCGAACTTATATGTCATTTTACATAAACAGATGATAATGTGTATAATAACTTATTGTATTTCTAATAAATTATTAATTTACTGGCTTTGTAATTTTCATTAAAAATATTGGCTTTTTACACACAGAACGAATTATAATTGTGCTAAATTTCATACTGCTTCATCTACGTTTGTAATTATGGTAAAAAAGTACCCTACAAAGATTTCAATCAAGATCACAAAAAATCAAGATCTTTTATGTATTAATACGTATTATTTTTATATATTTTTAATTGAAATAGCGTTTTGTAACTAGTTTTTTTCAATTCAATACATTTGCAGCTAAAATTGAATTCCCTATCAATAAGAAATATAAATAACGAAATAGAATTTAAATCGTTTAACATAACCACTAACATCAATTCGCCTTTAACGAATTTTAGTAAAGTGCTACAATTACTATAGCACTATTGATTTTTGATTTCAATAAAATGACATATCTCCTTTTCACATATGATGGCGAGTGAAATTAATTTAACATTTCAATTTACATTTTTTGTGGTTGCCACGGGGCCACATTGAGAGGGTACTCTCACATTAATTGGGTTAGAAGGGAGGGTTATGTCTCGCGGGACAGAAGGGTTACTCCTCAGGGAGTCGCAGTTTGATTGAGATGAATGTTGTCAGCGAACAAATTTGACGATTTTTGCTATCTTTACCCCCGTAGCTATTGTTTTTTAAAACTTTTTAATACATTTAAAAAATTATAAACTTCTTGAGTGCTATTCCGTTGGACTAATTTCTTTTATTAATTTTTGATTGTTTCCATTTGTGGGTAGGAATGACAAAAGAAAGCAAAAGGGTTGTTTTGAATTATAACTTTTTCTAATACAATTTAGGAACTGCTGTTTTTGTTTTAAAAATTATATAGATTGGTTTGGATACTTGCGTTGATCTGGCAGTTAATGATTACATTAGTTTAAAGACGTGAGTTCAATTTATTTGCAAATTTATATTTTTGAGATTAATTCCCACTCCAGGAAATGTAAAATTTAGTATTTTCATTTCTTGGGCTTGGTAACAAGGCAAAGACCGGCGTTGAGTTCCCCCCCTCAACACGCAATGCCTCAATTCGGCGGAAAGTGGGGAACGGAATTATTGAAAGAGAATGGAGTGTCTTAACACTAGGTTCTCTGGTTCCGTCTGCTTACCCTGCTATATGCGGGATACAGCGTGAAGTTAAAAAAATATATATTTAAAACTAGTTCAATATATATTTTCATTCAATGTTATAATAAGTCCTAGACTATAATAGAAATATTTGTGACATCAAAAGCGCATTTCCTAAGATTTGCCAACAATGCCGATACTTCCTCGACAGTGGTCCCCAAGATCTGATTGAGGGACTGATAAAATGCAATGATAACAAAAACGTTCAACTTTGCATAAATGCTCTCAGACCGCTCACGTACTGAAGCTCCCTTATATCTAAAACCTAATAAAATCAAACAAATTTGTATCTTTTTCAAAATACTTTGAACCCAACTTATACATTACGTTTTATTTACTATTCTTACTGCTAAGTTCCATGATAAATTCAGCAATGGACGTAGTCTTTGCAATTTTGATCATTTACATATGTAACTGGCAATGTATTGGTTTTGGGGAAGATGTCCGATAACCTGAGATAATCCCGATAAATGCGATTTGCTCGGTAGCGGTAGCTTATAAAGCTTGTTGAGCTGGATCAATGTTGTTCAGTTCGAGCTACAATATGCTATATAGAAAAACATTAACGGAATGCTTTTGACAAACACAGTGTGCTTTAAAAAGCATATTACAAATATTGGTATATTTACATTTTTTACCTTTGTTTGACATTATTGATAGTATATTGAGTAAGTTGAAATGGGTTCGATTACAGTGTATGGACTAATATGAGACAGTTTTTTTAAAAGTTGGCAATATTTATTTATATTTTGCTCGTTTTCAAATCTTTTAGAAGTAAAGCGTCAAATGCATACTAAAATTTTTGTAGGATTTTCTTAGAATATTACTGTTAGAACTTATTCCTTAAAAAACTAAGAGTACTAGAGTGTAAAATGAAAACTACTCCTGCTATGTTCCACGTGGATATTTTCTTTAAATTATAATTTTCAAAATAATTAAGTTAATGTTATTTCATAATTTACTGAACGTTGTTTGATCAAACTTGCAAAATCTACTTTTTGTCACCTTCTCGCTTTTTTCCCTATAGCAGGGTAGGCAGAGAGTATTCAGTGCCAAGACACCATGTTCTCAATTTTCCGCTCGAAATCGAGCTATGAAAATAATTTAATACAAGCGGTTGCCATTGCATCACGATAGAATAAATAATTGTTTATAATATGCATGTATTATATATAGTATGAAGTATTAATTTAATAACTTTTTAATTACTTTAGACTTGATGAATACTAAAAGAGATAATAAGTTATCAGATTTATTTATATTTTAAACAACACAAGTACATATTAAAATTTTGCCTTTGAAGCTAATATTGGCCTCACCGCATGATCCACTATACACAGCGATTAGCCACCAATAAAGCAGGAAACATCAAAGTCTAAAAACAAGGCAACTTTTCCAATTTCCCCCCAAATACCCTTGAAGGATTTGCATGCTATTCGAACAAAGCATCTTATGTTTTGCAATATTTTCTATGCCGCCGCGTGAGTCCGCGCAACTTAGGGGTCGTTCCTTTGTCCCGGCTTTAATATCTGTGGGAATGGACATACCGACTTCCATTAGGTAATTTATCACTCTTAAACGAGTGTGGACTATCCACTATTATCCTTGTAGACTCTCTAGTGTTAAAAGGGCGAAGACTACGGCTTTGTGCCAACTTGTTCAAATTAATACAGGATTCTGGCCCGACGGGTTCGCTTTATTGATTTTGAGCGGTCGAGGTCCGATGTCCGATGTTTATGAATTATTAGCTATTCGGGTTCCCATAAAATCTGCTTTCAGAACTATTACGGGCTTAGGTTCGGGGTCACTTTGGGTAGAATTATTAATAAAACAGCCAAGGATATTAGCAAGAATGCTATGAATTTTGCGTTTATAATATATTCGAAGATACTCGTAGTTAAATCTATAAAGATAGGTATTTTGTAAAGTGTATTGTACCTACTCATCTGAATTTATGTTTATTTACATACCTATAGTGTTATTAAAATTTATTTCACAAATGAAAAGGTTCAACTTGATGCACTTCGTGTAAAAGGTCATGTCGCCGATTAAAATATAAACGTCATAATTTTATTCATTCACAAGATGACCACAGCTTCCCTTACAACTACTTAGAGGTCAGTTGTGGGGTCAGCATTACAAATTCATCTGACACGAGTCACACACGCGGTTTTTAAAATAATGATAAAAAGAGGGATATTTTTATTGAGATGTAGATTTTGAGACACGTGGATAAGGGAGATGAAGTGATACAGACAGGTACAATTGTGTTGTGTAAGGTTAAAGATCACACATAAGGGGCCAAAATCAAGAATCCAGGAACTTTTTAATATTTTTAAGTCATGCGATTACGATTATTTAATGTTGTTGGTTTTAAATATATATTTTTTACGTAAATGTAGTGTTAATAAACATTGCTCTAACGAAATTTTAAGTTTAATTTAATATTTTGCATTAACAATATCAGTATATATCTTATAGAAAAAGAAATTTGAATTTATAAAGACACTAAATTAATAAAATACCCAGCTGCACTTCTCTGATACGTACATTACTTAATTCAAAACGTTGAACTACCGCTTACGGGTTCCTTACAAGACAGAAGTAGCAATAATAATGGGAAATTTATTTGCCATTGCCACAACTTAAGTATGACATTTATTATCGATTTAAATAAACAAGAGCAAAGCAAATCAGCGTGATGCCGAAGGAAGCTGTGATTTTGGTTGTTTGAAACGCGTAGGACCGGGAGAGAAATTCGACTAACATTTTGAATATATTATAATGAAATGTAAATAAAAATCAATCTTACAAGTTATGGTACATGCATATGTTAATAATGATGATGTACTTACTAATTTTGTGATATTTATTTATCTTGTTTTCATGTCACAGGATGGAGTAAAAAGGCTGAGATGACTACTGTCCGAAATAAACCAATAGGAATCTTTGAGTTTCTCAAATTTTATTGAGTATTTAAAATTACATATTTGTATTTTATTAAATATTGCATAAATAATTATTGCTTAACGCCTGTCG